>JAXIVJ010004201.1:0-7500 GCA_036785665.1 Chirona hameri | reverse complement strand
CCAGCTACTCGGCTGTACCTCGGCTGTACAGAGGAGTCCAGCTACTCGGCTGTACCTCGGCTGTACAGAGGAGTCCAGCTACTCGGCTGTACCTCGGCTGTGCAGAGGAGTCCAGCTACTCATCTGTACCTCGGCTGTACAGAGGAGTCCAGCTACTCGGATGTACCTCGGCTGTGCAGAGGAGTCCAGCTACTCGGATGTACCTCGGCTGTACCTCGGCTGTACGGAGGAGTCCAGCTACTCGGATGTACCTCGGCTGTACCTCGGCTGTGCAGAGTAGTCCAGCTACTCGGATGTACCTCGGCTGTACCTCGGCTGTACAGAGGAGTCCAGCTACTCGGCTGTACCTTGGCTGTACAGAGGAGTCCAGCTACTCGGATGTACAGAGGAGTCCAGCTACTCGGCTGTACCTCGGCTGTACAGAGGAGTCCAGCTACTCGGCTGTACAGAGGAGTCCAGCTACTCGGCTGTACAGAGGAGGCCAGCTACTCGGCTGTACCTCGGCTGTGCAGAGGAGTCCAGCTACTCGGCTGTACCTCGGCTGTACAGAGGAGTCCAGCTACTCGGCTGTATAGAGGAATCCAGCTACTCGGCTGTACCTCGGCTGTACAGAGTAGTCCAGCTACTCGGCTGTACCTCGGCTGTACCTCGGCTGTACAGAGGAGTCCAGCTACTCGGCTGTACCTCGGCTGTACAGAGGAGTCCAGCTACTCGGCTGCACCTCGGCTGTACAGAGGAGTCCAGCTACTCGGCTGAACCTCGGCTGTACAGAGGAGTCCAGCTACTCGGCTGTACCTCGGCTGTACAGAGGAGTCCAGCTACTCGGCTGTACCTCGGCTGTACAGAGGAGTCCAGCTACTCGGCTGTGCCTCGGCTGTACAGAGTAGTCCAGCTACTCGGCTGTACCTCGGCTGTACAGAGGAGTCAAACTACTCGGCTGTACCTCGACTGTACCTCGGCTGTACCTCGCTGTACATCGGCTGTACCTCGGCTGTACCTCGGCTGTACCTCGGCTGTACCTCGGCTGTACCTCGGCTGTACCTCGGCTGTACCTCGGCTGTACAGAGGAGTCTAGCTACTCGGCTGTACCTCGGCTGTACAGAGGAGTCCAGCTACTCGGCTGTACCTCGGCTGTACAGAGGAGTCCAGCTACTCGGCTGTACCTCGGCTGTACAGAGTAGTCCAGCTACTCGGCTGTACCTCGGCTGTACAGAGGAGTCCAACTACTCGGCTGTACCTCGACTGTACCTCGGCTGTACCTCGGCTGTACCTCGGCTGTGCAGAGGAGTCCAGCTACTCGGCTGTACCTCGGCTGTACAGAGGAGTCCAGCTACTCGGCTGTACCTCGGCTGTACCTCGGCTGTACCTCGGCTGTACAGAGGAGTCCAGCTACTCGGCTGTACCTCGGCTGTACAGAGGAGTCCAGCTACTCGGCTGCACCTCGGCTGTACAGAGGAGTCCGGCTACTCGGCTGAACCTCGGCTGTACAGAGGAGTCCAGCTACTCGGCTGTACCTCGGCTGTACAGAGGAGTCCAGCTACTCGGCTGTACAGAGGAGTCCAGCTACTCGGCTGTACAGAGGAGTCCAACTACTCGGCTGTACAGAGGATTCCAGCTACTCGGTTGTACCTCGGCTGTACATAGGAGTCCAGCTACTCGGCTGTACCTCGGCTGTACAGAGGAGTCCAGCTACTCGGCTGTACCTCGGCTGTACAGAGGAGTCCAGCTACTCGGCTGTACCTCGGCTGTACAGAGGAGTCCAGCTACTCGGCTGCACCTCGGCTGTACAGAGGAGTCCGGCTACTCGGCTGAACCTCGGCTGTACAGAGGAGTCCAGCTACTCGGCTGTACCTCGGCTGTACAGAGGAGTCCAGCTACTCGGCTGTACAGAGGAGTCCAGCTACTCGGCTGTACAGAGGAGTCCAACTACTCGGCTGTACAGAGGATTCCAGCTACTCGGTTGTACCTCGGCTGTACATAGGAGTCCAGCTACTCGGCTGTACCTCGGCTGTACAGAGGAGTCCAGCTACTCGGCTGTACCTCGGCTGTACAGAGGAGTCCAGCTACTCGGCTGTACCTCGGCTGTACAGAGGAGTCCAGCTACTCGGCTGTACCTCGGCTGTGCAGAGGAGTCCAGCTACTCGGCTGTACCTCGTCTGTACAGAGGAGTCCAGCTACTCGGCTGCACCTCGGCTGTACAGAGGAGTCCAGCTACTCGGCTGTACCTCGGCTGTACAGAGGAGTCCAGCTACTCGGCTGTACCTCGGCTGTACAGAGGAGTCCAGCTACTCGGCTGTACCTCGGCTGTGCAGAGGAGTCCAGCTACTCGGCTGTACCTCGTCTGTACAGAGGAGTCCAGGTACTCGGTTGTACCTCGGCTTTACAGAGGAGTCCAGCTACTCGGCTGTACCTCGGCTGTACAGAGGAGTCCAGCTACTCGGCTGTACCTCGGCTGTGCAGAGGAGTCCAGCTACTCGGCTGTACCTCGGCTGTACCTCGGCTGTGCAGAGGAGTCCAGCTACTTGGCTGTACAGAGGAGTCCAGCTACTCGGCTGTACCTCGGCTGTACCTCGGCTGTACAGAGGAGTCCAGCTACTCGGCTGTACAGAGGAGTCCAGCTACTCGGCTGTACCTCGGCTGTACAGAGGAGTCCAGCTACTCGGCTGTACAGAGGAGTCCAGCTACTCGGCTGTACAGAGGAGTCCAGCTACTCGGCTGTTACTCGGCTGTAACTCGGCTGTACAGAGTCCAGCTACTCGGCTGTACCTCGGCTGTGCAGAGGAGTCCAGCTACTGGGCTGTACCTCGGCTGTACAGAGGAGTCCAGCTACTCGGCTGTACCTCGGCTGTACAAAGGAGTCCAGCTACTCGGCTGTACCTCGGCTGTACCTCGGCTGTGCAGAGGAGTCCAGCTACTGGGCTGTACCTCGGCTGTACAGAGGAGTCCAGCTACTCGGCTGTGCAGAGGAGTCCAGCTACTCGGCTGTACCTCGGCTGTACAGAGGAGTCCAGCTACTCGGCTGTACAGAGGAGTCCAGCTACTCGGCTGTACAGAGGAGTCCAGCTACTCGGCTGTACAGAGGAGTCCAGCTACTCGGCTGTACAGAGGAGTCCAGCTACTCGGCTGTACAGAGGAGTCCATCTACTCGGCTGTACAGAGGAGTCCAGCTACCCGGCTGTACAGAGGAGTCCAGCTACTCGGTTGTACTTCGGCTGTACAGAGGAGTCCAGCTACTCGGCTGTACCTCGGCTGTACCTCGGCTGTACCTCGGCTGTACCTCGGCTGTACAGAGGAGTCCAGCTACTCGGCTGTACCTCGGCTGTACAGAGGTGTCCAGCTACTCGGCTGTGCCTCGGCTGTACAGAGGAGTCCAGCTACTCAGCTGTACAGAGGAGTCCAGCTACTCGGCTGTACAGAGGAGTCTAGCTACTCGGCTGTACAGAGGAGTCCAGCTACTCGGCTGTACAGAGGAGTCCAGCTACTCGTCTGTACCTCGGCTGTACAGAGGAGTCCAGCTAATCGGCTGTACAGAGGAGTCCAGCTACTCGGCTGTGCAGAGGAGTCCAGCTACTCGGCTGTACAGAGGAGTCCAGCTACTCGTCTGTACCTCGGCTGTACAGAGGAGTCCAGCTACTCGGCTGTACAGAGGAGTCCAGCTACTCGGTTGTACAGAGGAGTCCAGCTACTCGGCTGTACAGAGTAGTCCAGCTACTCGGCTGTACCTCGGCTGTGCAGAGGAGTCCAGCTACTCGTCTGTACCTCGGCTGTACAGAGTAGTCCAGCTACTCGGCTGTACCTCGGCTGTACAGAGGAGTCCAGCTACTCGGCTGTACAGAGGAGTCCAACTACTCGGCTGTACCTCGGCTGTGCAGAGGAGTCCAGCTACTCGGCTGTACCTCGGCTGTGCAGAGGAGCCCAGCTACTCGGCTGTACCTCGGTTGTATAGAGGAGTCCAGCTACTCGGCTGTACCTCGGCTGTACAGAGGAGTCCAGCTACTCGGCTGTACCTCGGCTGTACCTCGGCTGTGCAGAGGAGTCCAACTACTGGGCTGTACCCCGGCTGTACAGAGGAGTCCAGCTACTCGGCTGTGCAGAGGAGTCCAGCTACTCGGCTGTACCTCGGCTGTACAGAGGAGTCTAGCTACTCGGCTGTACCTCGGCTGTACAGAGGAGTCCAGCTACTCGGCTGTACCTCGGTTGTATAGAGGAGTCCAGCTACTCGGCTGTACCTCGGCTGTACAGAGGAGTCCAGCTACTCGGCTGTACAGAGGAGTCCAGCTACTCGTCTGTACCTCGGCTGTACAGAGGAGTCCAGCTACTCGGCTGTACCTCGGCTGTACCTCGGCTGTACCTCGGCTGTACCTCGGCTGTACAGAGTAGTCCAGCTACTCGGCTGTACCTCGGCTGTACAGAGGAGTCCAGCTACTCGTCTGTACCTCGGCTGTACAGAGGAGTCCAGCTACTCGGCTGTACCTCGGCTGTACCTCGGCTGTACAGAGTAGTCCAGCCACTCGGCTGTACCTCGGCTGTACAGAGGAGTCCAGCTACTCGACTGTACCTCGGCTGTACAGAGGAGTCCAGCTACTCGGCTGTACCTCGTCTGTACAGAGGAGTCCAGCTACTCGGCTGCACCTCGGCTGTACAGAGGAGTCCAGCTACTCGACTGTACCTCGGCTGTACAGAGGAGTCCAGCTACTCGGCTGTACAGAGGAGTCCAGCTACTCGGCTGTACAGAGGAGTCCAGCTACTCGTCTGTACCTCGGCTGTACAGAGGAGTCCAGCTACTCGGCTGTACCTCGGCTGTACCTCGGCTGTACAGAGTAGTCCAGCTACTCGGCTGTACCTCGGCTGTACAGAGGAGTCCAGCTACTCGTCTGTACCTCGGCTGTACAGAGGAGTCCAGCTACTCGGCTGTACCTCGGCTGTACCTCGGCTGTACAGAGTAGTCCAGCTACTCGGCTGTACCTCGGCTGTACAGAGGAGTCCAGCTACTCGACTGTACCTCGGCTGTACAGAGGAGTCCAGCTACTCGGCTGTACCTCGGCTGTACAGAGGAGTCCAGCTACTCGGCTGTACCTCGTCTGTACAGAGGAGTCCAGCTACTCGGCTGCACCTCGGCTGTACAGAGGAGTCCAGCTACTCGACTGTACCTCGGCTGTACAGAGGAGTCCAGCTACTCGGCTGTACCTCGGCTGTACAGAGGAGTACAGCTACTCGGCTGTACAGAGGAGTCCAGCTACTCGGCTGTACCTCGGCTGTACAGAGGAGTACAGCTACTCGGCTGTACAGAGGAGTCCAGCTACTCGGCTGTACCTCGGCTGTGCAGAGGAGTCCAGCTACTCGGCTGTACCTCGGCTGTACAGAGGAGGCCAGCTACTCGGCTGTACCTCGGCTTTACAAAAGAGTCCAGCTACTCGGCTGTACCTGGGCTGTACAGAGGAGTCCAGCTACTCGGCTGTACAGAGGAGTCCAGCTACTCGGCTGTACAGAGGAGTCCAGCTACTCGGCTGTACAGAGGAGTCCAGCTACTCGGCTGTACCTCGGCTGTACCTCGGCTGTACCTCGGCTGTACAGAGGAGTCCAGCTACTCGGCTGTACCTCGGCTGTACAGAGGAGTCCAGCTACTCGGCTGTACAGAGGAGTCCAGCTACTCGGCTGTACCTCGGCTGTACAGAGGAGGCCAGCTACTCGGCTGTACCTCGGCTGTACCTCGGCTGTACAAAGGAGTCCAGCTACTCGGCTGTACAGAGGAGTCCAGCTACTCGGCTGTACCTCGGCTGTACAGAGGAGGCCAGCTACTCGGCTGTACCTCGGCTGTACCTCGGCTGAGACGTCTGTGTATGTCTCCCTCTGCGACGTGCCTGTCCCGTGGAGACGTCTGTGTGTCTGTGTGTCTCGCTCTGCGACGCGCCTGTCCCGTGGAGACGTCTGTGTGTCTGTGTGTCTCGCTCTGCGACGTGCCTGTCCCTGTCCCGCGGAGACGTCTGTGTGTCTGTGTGTCTCGCTCTGCGACGTGCCTGTCCCTGTCCCGCGGAGACGTCTGTGTGTCTGTGTGTCTCGCTCTGTGACGTGCCTGTCCCTGTCCCGCGGAGACGTCTGTGTCTCGCTCTGCGACGTGCCTGTCCCGCGGAGACGTCTGTGTGTCTGTGTGTCTCGCTCTGCGACGTGCCTGTCCCTGTCCCGCGGAGATATCTGTGTGCCTGTGTGTCTCGCTCTGTGACGTGCCTGTCCCTGTCCCGCGGAGACGTCTGTGTGTCTCGCTCTGCGACGTGCCTGTCCCGCGGAGACGTCTGTGTGTCTGTGTGTCTCGCTCTGCGACGTGCCTGTCCCTGTCCCGTGGAGACGTCTGTGTGTCTGTGTGTCTCGCTCTGCGACGTGCCTGTCCCTGTCCCGCGGAGACGTCTGTGTGTCTGTGTGTCTCGCTCTGCGACGTGCCTGTCCCTGTCCCGCGGAGACGTCTGTGTGTCTGTGTGTCTCGCTCTGCGACGTGCCTGTCCCTGTCCCGCGGAGATGTCTGTGTGTCTCGCTCTGCGACGTGCCTGTCCCTGTCCCGCGGAGACGTATGTGTGTCTGTGTGTCTCGCTCTGCGAC
Organism: Chirona hameri; assembly: GCA_036785665.1. Lineage (NCBI taxonomy): Eukaryota > Metazoa > Arthropoda > Thecostraca > Balanomorpha > Balanidae > Chirona > Chirona hameri. Next base: position 909 of record JAXIVJ010004201.1, on the reverse strand, counting down.
GTGCCTGTCCCTGTCCCGCGGAGACGTCTGTGTGTCTGTGTGTCTCGCTCTGCGACGTGCCTGTCCCTGTCCCGCGGAGACGTCTGTGTGTCTGTGTGTCTCGCTCTGCGACGTGCCTGTCCCTGTCCCGCGGAGACGTATGTGTGTCTGTGTGTCTCGCTCTGCGACGTGCCTGTCCCTGTCCCGCGGAGACGTCTGTGTGTCTGTGTGTCTCGCTCTGCGACGTGCCTGTCCCTGTCCCGCGGAGACGTCTGTGTGTCTGTGTGTCTCGCTCTGCGACGTGCCTGTCCCTGTCCCGCGGAGACGTCTGTGTGTCTGTGTGTCTCGCTCTGCGACGTGCCTGTCCCGCGGAGACGTCTGTGTGTCTGTGTGTCTCGCTCTGCGACGTGCCTGTCCCTGTCCCGTGGAGGCGTCTGTGTGTCTCGCTCTGCGACGTGCCTGTCCCTGTCCTGCGGAGACGTCTGTGTGTCTCGCTCTGCGACGTGCCTGTCCCTGTCACGCGGAGACGTCTGTGTTTCTGTGTGTCTCGCTCTGCGACGTGCCTGTCCCGCGGAGACGTCTGTGTGTCTGTGTGTCTCGCTCTGCGACGTGCCTGTCCCTGTCCCGTGGAGACGTCTGTGTGTCTGTGTGTCTCGCTCTGCGACGTGCCTGTCCCGCGGAGACGTCTGTGTGTCTGTGTGTCTCGCTCTGCGACGTGCCTGTCCCTGTCCCGCGGAGACAGCGACCGGGCGTGTTTGGACTCCCCGTGTGCTGTAGAGTTTGTTGCATGTCTGTTGTGTTGGTGATGGATTATGTGTTGGCATTATGCACGCATGCTCACCTGACGATCATGGCCTTACTTGTAGTCCAAGTTGTGTGGCACGGGAGCGACGTCTGTTTAGTTGTTGATGTATTGTGCTATATTGTTGC
>JAXIVJ010004200.1:82500-85506 GCA_036785665.1 Chirona hameri | reverse complement strand
TGGCTGGCTGGCTGGCTGGCTGGCTGGCTGGCTGTCTGGCTTGCTGGCTGTCTGTCTGTCTGTCTGTCTGTCTGTCTGTCTGTCTGTCTGTCTGTCTGTCTGTCTGTCTGTCTTTCTGTCTGTCTGTCTGTCTGTCTGTCTGTCTGTCTGTCTGTCTGTCTGTCTGTCTGTCTGTCTGTCTGTCTGTCTGTCTGTCTGTCTGTCTGTCTGTCTGTCTGTCTATATATATATATATATATATATATATATATATATATATATATATATATATATATATATATATATAGATAGATAGATAGATAGATAGATAGATAGATAGATAGATAGATAGATAGATAGATAGATAGATAGATAGATAGATAGATAGATAGATAGATAGATAGATAGATATATGTATATGTATATGTATATGTATATGTATATAACCTAACCTAACCTAACCTAGGTAATGTATATGTATATGTATATGTATATGTATATGTATATGTATATGTATATGATATGTATATGTATATGTATATGTATATGTATATGTATATGTATATGTATATGTATATGTATATGTATATGTATATGTATATGTATATGTATATGTATATGTATATGTATATGTATATGTATATGTATAATGTATATGTATATGTATATGTATATGTATATGTATATGTATATGTATATGTATAAGTATATGTATATGTATATGTATATGTATATGTATATGTATATGTATATGTATATGTATATGTATATGTATATGTATATGTATATGTATATGTATATGTATATGTATCCGTATACGTATACGTATACGTATACGTATACGTATACGTATACGTATACGTATACGTATACGTATATGTATACGTATACGTATACGTATACGTATACGTATACGTATATGTATATGTATATGTATATGTATATGTATATATATATATATATATATATATATATATATATATATATATATATATATATATATATATATATATATATATATATATGTATATATATATATATATATATATATATATATATATATATATATATATATATATATATATATATATATATATAAAACACGTGCAATTGGCTACGACTGTCTTACAGCTAGATTCACTGCCGGGGTTGCCCAAGTTATACATCCTGATCGTGTGTTAAAAGTGTCTGTAGAAACGATATGCGCTGCCTCCAGAATTTTTCTAGTCTGCTTTTTAATGTTCTTTTCCAGTATCTTCGTTTCGCTCCACTTCGGTAAGTGATTACATTTTTCGATATGAAGAACGATCGCATTCGATGTCCTATGATACTTTACATCACTTTTATGTTCCTTTAGGCGTTTCTCAACTCCTCTCCCTGTTTCACCCACATACGTTTTTGGACAGCCAGAACATTTATCCGCCTGAGTCACCACCACGCTATTGTCGTTAGCCAAGTTCCTTAGCGCACGTACATATCTTCTGTGCAAACTTCCTGGCTCTTGGTCAGCCTTGCAACATGTTAAAATGCCTCATCCATAAAAATAATGTGCTTAAAAATAATGTAAAACCGTTCAGTGATTCTGCTAGATCGTATTTACAAGATGCTTGCGTTGATCTGAAAGATAGCATATACGTTATGAATGATGATCGAAAAGGAATTAAGCTCACGAACGACCACGAAGAAAAACTGAAGCGGCTCAACAATGAACAACGAAAGCGGCTGAACCGTAAGCTCGCCGATATATGTCGAAACAGTAAGTGGAAGGAGGCTGGCAACATACATATTGTAACGAACTTGTCGTCATGAACGCTCTCCGAAGATGAAAAGGAAGCGCTCTCTTTGGGTCTAAAATTTGACGCTGGAAAAGATAAATATTCGTTCGCTGAACATTTGAACGTAACCATAGATGGAGTGATAGTGATGCCGATAAAGGTTACATACAAGGCATTTTAACATGTTGCAAGGCATTAGCTGACCAAGAGCCAGGAAGTTTGCCCAGAAGATATGTACGTGCGCTAAGGAACTTGGCTAACGACAATAGCGTGGTGGTGACTCAGGCGGATAAAGGTGGCGGAGTTATTGTCATGGATAAGGCTCAGTATGACAGCAAGATGAATGAGTTGCTCAGCGACTCTGATACTTATGAAAAGAAACCATCTGGATATACCGAAAAGCAGGGTAAATTGTTTAACCAAAAAGCAAGGAAAATCATCAAACAATCCGAAAGTGGAAAGAGAATGTATCATTTGCTAGAAGAGACACCCTCTGCGCCGCGAATGAGGGGCTTACCAAAGGTCCACAAGCAAGGAATTCCTATGCGCCCAATTACGTTGGGCATCGGGAGTGCTCCCCATAATTTAGCAAAGTGTTTAGCAAAACCACTTACAAAAGCACTGGGATCGATAAGCGATGCCCACATTCATAATACTACGGATATGATGGAACGATTGAAGGAAGTTGACGTCACTGTCAAAAAGCTAGCGAGTTTTGATGTAAAATCCTTATTCACCAACGTTTCTGTGGACGGAGCGTTGAGTGCAATACAGAGAGTCATTGATGCACTAGATGATTCAAGTATACCGCTACCAAAATCTCAATACCTGGACCTAGTGGCGTTATGCATGAGGTTTTGTTGCTTCTCCTTTAACGGCGAAGAGTACGTACAGCACAGTGGATTAGCCATGGGATCTCCTCTTAGCCCTGTGGCGGCTTGTCTTTATATGGAGGTTTTAGAAGATGAGCATTTCCAACAAATCATGGGCAGCGGCTCAATATGGATGCGGTATGTCGACGATGTTTTGGTTGTAATTCCAAAGGATACCGACTTGGATGAAAAGTTGGCTATGTTAAATGCAGTAAACGCAAACGTGCAATTTACAATCGAAACAGAACGAAACGGCACGATACCTTTCCTAGATACGAGCATAGTGAAAGCAGAAACCAGATTGAAGTTTAAAGTATACAGGAAGCCGACAAATAAGGAAGACTATGTACATTTTTACTCAGCCCACAGTGATCGTGTGA
>JAXIVJ010004200.1:75000-80000 GCA_036785665.1 Chirona hameri | reverse complement strand
TATCCCGTTCCCGTATCCCTTTCCCGTATCCCCTTCCCGTATCCCGTACCCCGTTCCCGCATCCCGTTCCCGTATCCCGTTCCCGTATCCCGTTCCCATATCCCGTTACCGTATCCCGTTCCCGTATCCCATTCCCGTATCCCGTTCCCGTCTCCCGTATGCCGTTCCCGTATCCCGTTCCCGTATCAAGTTCCCGTATCAAGTTCCCGTATCCCGTCCCGTATCCCGTTCCCGTATCCAGTTCCCGTATCCAGTTCCCGTATCCCGTTCCCGTATCCCGTTTCCGTATGTATCCCGTTACCCTATCCCGTTCCCGTATCCCGTTCCCGTATCCCGTTCTCGTATCCCGTTCTCGTATCCCGTTCTCGTATCCCGTTCCCGTATTCCGTTCCCGTATTCCGTTCCCGTATTCCGTTCCCGTATTCCGTTCCCGTATTCCGTTCCCGTATTCCGTTTCCGTATCCCGTTCCCGTATCCCATATCATGTTCCCGTATCCCATTCTCGTATCCCATTCCCGTATCCCATTCCCCTATCCAATTCCCGTATCCCATTCCCGTATCCCATTCCCGTATCCCATTACCGTATCCCATTCACGTATCCCATTCCCGTATCCCATTCCCGTATCCCATTCTCGTATCCCATTCCCGTATCCCGTTGCCGTATCCCGTTCCAGTATCCCGTATCGCCTTCCCACTCCAGTCCCCGTTCCCGTATCCCGTTTCCGTATCTTGTTTCCGTATCCCATTCCCGTATCACGTTCCTGTATGACGCTCCCGTATCGCGTTCCTGTATCCCGTTCCCGTATCTCGTTCCCGTATCCCGTTCCAGTATCCCGTTCCCGTACCCCGTTCCCGTATCCCGTTCCCGTATCCCGTTCCCGTATCCCGTTCCCGTATCCCGTTCCCGTATTCCGTTCCCGTATCCCATATCCTGTTCCCGTATCCCATTCCCGTATCCTATTCCCGTATCCCATTCCCGTATCCCGTTGCCGTATCCCGTTCCAATATCCCGTATCGCGCTCCCACTCCAGTCCTCGTTTCCGTATCCCGTTGCCGTATCTTGTTTCTATATTCCATTCCCGTATCACGTTCCCGTATCACGTTCCTGTATCACGTTCCCGTGTCCCGTTCCCGTATCCCGCTCCCGTATCCCGCTCCCGTATCTTATTCCCGTATCTAGTACACCGTTCCGATATCTCCTTACCATATCTAGTTACCGCATCTTATTCCCGTATCTTGTTCCCGTATCTCGTTCCAGCATCCCTTTCTCGTACCCAGTTTCCGTATCTTGTTGCCGTATTTCGTTCCCATATCTTCTTACCGTATCTCGTTCCCGTGTCGCAGTCTCTGCCAAAACATTTTAGCGGTTTACATGCCTGAAATATGTCAACCGGCTTCAACAAAATCTCCCCGGGAGGGAGGTGCGACGTCTGCTAATCATGCGCTCATTGATGAATTTGACTGCGGCAGTGTTGGGAAAACTTAACCGATGATATTTTATTCGACGCAATTATTTCGCAACGTTAGCGTCGGTAATCGTTTACGTTTGACTTCAGCATAAGTTACCTATGAGCGATTTACATAATATTTTGGGTGGATATAGATCAGCAAGAACGGCGCTATCCGTCTGTGTAAATTTGCCGGGCAAGTTTGTCCTCGTTTTGGGTGTTACGGCGGTGTGAAGCATTAATTGGTCCGAAAATATTGCATTTCAACTTCAACTCCAAAATATTAGTCACACAGCTTTGAGTAACACATATAATTTGAAGACGGTCGCTGCGCCTGCAAAATGGTGCCCGGTTCAGCCTTCTACGTCGAACGGTTTCCGAGCACCAATTTAAATCCTGAATATGCCATTTTTTCATGAAAGTGGTCACAACTTTGCACGTGGCAAGCGCATCGCTCTGGACGACATCCTATACGCAAGGTCAATCGATTATCTATCACATAGTGTTGCTCGCATATCGCTGCGATGCTCGGTTGCCGAGCAAGCGGCCGGGGAACCGGGCGAAACTTGCCCATTTTTCGTGATTTCACAATGTCGCGTTTCCCATGTTAAACGAATGGCGCACGTGCGGACGCGCCGACGCCGCACCGTCGGTCGGATTGACACCAAAACTTGATACGACCTGTAGAATCACGAGACCCAAAAGTCCTCAAAAAATCACTCTCATAACCATCAAATACGGGATACGGGATACGGGAACGGGATACGGGAACGGGATACGGGAACGGGATACGGGAACGGGATACGGGAACGGGATACGGGAACGGGATACGGGAACGGGATACGGGAACAGGATACGGGAATGGGAAACGGGAACTGGATACGGGAACAGGATACGGGAACGGTATACGGGAACGGGATACGGGAACGGGATACGGGAACGGAATACGGGAACGGGATACGGGAACGGGACACGGGAACGGGATACGGGATACAGGATACGGGATACAGGATACGGGATACAGGATACGGGAACGGGATACATGAACGGGATACGGGAACGGGATACGAAAACGGGATACGGGAACGGGATACGGGAACGGGATACGGGAACGGGATACGGGAACGGGATACCGGAACGGGATACCGGAACGGGATACCGGAACGGGATACCGGAACGGGATACCGGAACGGGATACCGGAACGGGATACCGGAACGGGATACCGGAACGGGATACCGGAACGGGATACCGGAACGAGATACCGGAACGGGATACCAGAACGGGATACCGGAACGGGATACCGGAACGGGATACCGGAACGGGATACCAGAACGGGATATAGGAACGGGATACCGCAACGGGATACCGGAATGGGATACGAAAACGGGATACGGGAACAGGATACCGGAACGGGATACGGGGACGGCATACGGAAACGAGATACAGGAACGGGATACGGGATAAGGGAATGGATCACGGAACCGGGATACGAGAAAGTTATACGAGAACGGGATACGGGAACGGGACGGAAACGGGATACGGGAATGGGATACGGGAACGGGAACGGGATACGGGAACGGGATACGGGAACGGGATACGGGACCGGGATACGGGAACGAGATACGGGATCGGGATACGCGAACGGGATACGGGAACGGGATATGGGAACGGGATACGGGAACGGGATACGGGAACGGGATACTTCAACGGGATACGGCAACGGGATACGGCAACGGGATACGGGAACGGGATATGGGAACGGGATACGGGAACTGGATACGGGAACGGTATACGGGAACGGTATACGGGAACGGGATACGGGAACGGATTACGGTAACGGGATACGGTAACGGGATACGGTAACGGGATACGGGATACGGGATACGGGAACGGGATACGGGATACATATACTATCATGTATACATGTATACATGTATACATGTATACATGTATACATGTATACATGTATACATGTATACATGTATACATGTATACATGTATACATGTATACATGTATACATGTATACATCTATACATGTATACATGTATACATGTATACATGTATACATGTATACATGTATACATATATACATGTATACATTTATACATATATACATATATACATATATACATATATACATATATACATATATACATATACATATATACATATATACATATATACATATATACATATATACATATATACATATATACATATATACATATATACATAATACATATATACATATATACTTATATACATATATACATATATACATATATACATATATACATATATACATATATACATATATACATATATACATATATACATATATACATATATACATATATACATATATACATATATACATATATACATATATAACATATATACATATATACATATATACATATATACATATATACATATATACATATATACATATATACATATATACATATATACATATATACATATATACATATATACATATGTACATATGTACATATGTACATATGTACATATGTACATATACACATATATACATATATACATATATACATATATACATATATACATATATACATATATACATATACACATATATACATATATACATATATACATATATACATATATACATATATACATATATACATAATACATATATACATATATACATATATACATATATACATATATACATATATACATATATACATATATACATATATACATATATACATATATACATATATACATATATACATATATACATATATACATATATACATATATCATATATACATATATACATATATACATATATACATATATACATATATACATATATACATATATACATATAATACATATATACATATATACATATATACATATATACATATAATACATATATACATATATACATATATACATATATACATATATACATATATACATATATACATATATACATATATACATATATACATATATACATATATACATATATACATATATACATATATACATATATACATATATACATATATACATATATACATATATACATATATACATATATACATATATACATATATACATATATACATATATATACATATATACATATATACATATATACATATATACATATATACATATATACATATATACATATATACATATATACATATACACATATACATATATACATATATACATATATACATATATACATATATACATATATACATATATACATATATACATATATACATATATACATATATACATATATACATATATACATATATACATATATACATATATACATATATACATATATACATATATACATATATACATATATACATATATACATATATACATATATACATATACATATATACATATATACATATATACATATATACATATATACATATATTCATATATACATATATACATATATACATATATACATATATACATATATACATATAATACATATATACATATATACATATATACATATATA
>JAXIVJ010004200.1:67500-70000 GCA_036785665.1 Chirona hameri | reverse complement strand
GGCATATTCAGGATTTCAATTGGTGCTCGGAAACTGTTTGACGTAGAACGCTGATCCGGGCACCGTTTTGCAGGTGCAGAGACCGTCTTCAAATTATATTTGTTACTCAAAGCTGTGTGACTAATATTTTGGCGTTGAAGTTGAAATGCAATAATTTTGGACCAATTAATGCTTCACACCGCCGTAACACCCAACATGAAGACAAACTTGACCGGAAAATTTACACAGACTGATAGCGCCGTTCTTGCTGACCTATATCCACCCAAAATATTCTGCTAATCGCTCATAGGTAACTTATGCTGAAGTCAAACGTAAACGATTACCGACGCCATGCGCCAGTCGGGCGCCGGCCGGCGGCCGGCGATAGCTTCCCCTCGCAATAACGTAACGTCCGGCTCGTTGGCTTGCGTAGTCTTGCGTCGGCGGCGCCGCCCGCCCGCAATAACGTAACGTCCGGCTCGTTGCTCGTGGTAGGTAGGTCTACTAACATGCCAAGATCCGCGAGCACTGGCGAGTACCTAATGTTCCGCTAACATATTATCGTGAGTCATTTATAATGCATGTACATTATGTAATCCTACCACACACTACGATTGCTTAATTTTGCCCAAGACTGCCACTGCTTTAGTCAAATTAATCCATGAGCGCATGACTAGCTGACGTCGCACCTCCCTCGCGCGAGGATATTTTTTTGAAGTCGGTTGACAGATTTCAGGCATTTAAACCGCTAGAATGTTTTAGCAGAAACTGCGATACGGCAACGAGATACGGGAAGAAGATATGGGAACGAAATACGGCAACAAGATACGGAAACTGGGTACGAGAAAGGGATGCTGGAACTAGATACGGGAACAGGATACGGTAATGAGATACGGGAACTAGATATGGTAAGGAGATATCGGAACGGTGTACGAGATACGGGAATGAGATACGGGATACGGGAACGGGATACGGGAACGGGATACGGGAACGGGATACGGTAACTGGATACGGGAGCTGATTAAGGTATACGGGATACGGGATGTGGTATACGGGATCAGAATACGGAAACGGGATACTGGATACGGGATACGGGAACGGGATACGGGCACGGGATACGGGCACGGGATACGGGCACGGGATACGGGATACGGGAACGGGATACGGGAACGAGATACGGGCACGGAATACAAGATACGGGAACTGGATACGGAACGGGATACGGGAACGGGAAACAGGAAGGAGATTCGGAAACTGTATACGGGAGCGGGATAAAGGATACGGGATCGGATACGTGAACGGGATACGGGATACGGAAACGGTAAACGGGAACGGGATACGGGATACGAGAACGGGATACGGGAACGGGATACGGGAACGGGATACGGGAACGGGATACGGGAACGGGATACGGTAACGGGATACGGGAACGGGATACGGGAACGGGATACGGGAACGGGATACGGGAACGGGATACGGGAACGGGATACGGGAACGGGATACGGGAACGGGATACGGGAACGAAATACGGGAACAGGATACGGGAATGGGAAACGGGAACTGGATACGGGAACATGATACGGGAACGGTATACGGGAACGGGATACGGGAACGGGATACGGGAACGGAATACGGGAACAGGATACGGGAACGGGATACGGGAACGGGATACGGAACGGGATACGGGATACAGGATACGGGATACAGGATACGGGAACGGGATACATGAACGGGATAAAGGAACGGGATACGAAAACGCGATACGGGAACGGGATACGGGAACGGATACGGGAACGGGATACGGGAACGGGATACCGGAACCGGATACCGGAACGGGATACCGGAACGGGATACCGGAACGGGATACCGGAACGGGATACCGGAACGGGATACCGGAACGGGATACCGGAACGAGATAAAGGAACGGGATACCAGAACGGGATACCGGAACGGGATACCGGAACGGGATACCGGAACGAGATACCGGAACGGGATACCAGAACGGGATATAGGAACGGGATACCGCAACGGGATACCGGAATGGGATACGAAAACGGGATACGGGAACAGGATACCGGAACGGGATACGGGGACGGCATACGGAAACGAGATACAGGAACGGGATACGGGATAAGGGAATGGATCACGGAACCGGGATACGAGAAAGTTATACCAGAACGGGATACGGGAACGGGAGGGAAACGGGATACGGGAATGGGATACGGGAACGGGAACGGGATACGGGAACGGGATACGGGAACGAGATACGGGACCGGGATACGGGAACGGGATACGGGATCGGGATACGCGAACGGGATACGGGAACGGGATACGGGAACGGGATTTGGGAACGGGATACGGGAACGGGATACGGCAACGGGATACGGCAACGGGATACGGCAACGGGATACGGCAACGGCATACGGGAACGGGATATGGGAACGGGATACGGGAACTGGATACGGGAACGGTATACGGGAACGGTATACGGGAACCGTATACGGGAACGGTATACGGGAAC
>JAXIVJ010004200.1:60000-65000 GCA_036785665.1 Chirona hameri | reverse complement strand
GTTTAACATGGGAAACGCGACATTCGGAAATCGCGAAAAACGGGCAAGTTTCGTGCGGTTCCCCGGCCGTTTGCTCGGCAACCAAGAGTCGCAGTGGTATGCGAGAAATACTATGTGATAGATAATCGATTGGCCTGGCGTATAAGATGTCGTTGAGAACGATGCGCGTGCCACGTGCAAAGTTATGAGCACTTTAATGATAAAATTGGCATATTCAGGATTTCAATTGGTGCTCGGAAACTGTTTGACGTAGAACGCTGATCCGGGCACCGTTTTGCAGGTGCAGAGACCGTCTTCAAATTATATTTGTTACTCAAAGCTGTGTGACTAATATTTTGGCGTTGAAGTTGAAATGCAATAATTTTGGACCAATTAATGCTTCACACCGCCGTAACACCCAACATGAAGACAAACTTGACCGGAAAATTTACACAGACTGATAGCGCCGTTCTTGCTGACCTATATCCACCCAAAATATTCTGCTAATCGCTCATAGGTAACTTATGCTGAAGTCAAACGTAAACGATTACCGACGCCATGCGCCAGTCGGGCGCCGGCCGGCGGCCGGCGATAGCTTCCCCTCGCAATAACGTAACGTCCGGCTCGTTGGCTTGCGTAGTCTTGCGTCGGCGGCGCCGCCCGCCCGCAATAACGTAACGTCCGGCTCGTTGCTCGTGGTAGGTAGGTCTACTAACATGCCAAGATCCGCGAGCACTGGCGAGTACCTAATGTTCCGCTAACATATTATCGTGAGTCATTTATAATGCATATACATTATGTAATCCTACCACACACTACGATTGCTTAATTTTGCCCAAGACTGCCACTGCTTTAGTCAAATTAATCCATGAGCGCATGACTAGCTGACGTCGCACCTCCCTCGCGCGAGGATATTTTTTTGAAGTCGGTTGACAGATTTCAGGCATTTAAACCGCTAGAATGTTTTAGCAGAAACTGCGATACGGCAACGAGATACGGGAAGAAGATATGGGAACGAAATACGGCAACAAGATACGGAAACTGGGTACGAGAAAGGGATGCTGGAACTAGATACAGGAACAGGATACGGTAATGAGATACGGGAACTAGATATGGTAAGGAGATATCGGAACGGTGTACGAGATACGGGAATGAGATACGGGAGCGGGATACGGGAACGGGATACGGGAACGGGATACGGGAACGGAATACGGGAACGGGATACGGTAACTGGATACGGGAGCTGATTAAGGTATACGGGATACGGGATATGGTATACGGGATCAGAATACGGAAGCGGGATACGGGATACGGGATACGGGCACGGGATACGGGCACGGGATACGGGCACGGGATACGGGCACGGGATACGGGCACGGGATACGGGATACGGAACGGGATACGGGAACGAGATACGGGCACGGAATACAAGATACGGGAACTGGATACGGAACGGGATACGGAACGGGAAACAGGAAGGAGATTCGGAAACTGTGTACGGGAGCGGGATAAAGGATACGGGATCGGATACGTGAACGGGATACGGGATACGGAAACGGTAAACGGGAACGGGATACGGGATACGAGAACGGGAACGGGATACGGGAACGGGATACGGGAACGGGATACGGAACGGGATACGGGAACGGGATACGGGAACGGGATACGGTAACGGGATACGGGAACGGATACGGGAACGGGATACGGGAACGGGATACGGGAACGGGATACGGGAACGGGATACGGGAACGGGATACGGGAACGGGATACGGGAACGGGATACGGGAACGAAATACGGGAACAGGATACGGGAATGGGAAACGGGAACTGGATACGGGAACAGGATACGGGAACGGTATACGGGAACGGGATACGGGAACGGGATACGGGAACGGAATACGGGAACAGGATACGGGATACGGGAACGGGATACGGGATACAGGATACGGGATACAGGATACGGGAACGTGATACATGAACGGGATAAAGGAACGGGATACGAAAACGGGATACGGGAACGGGATACGGGAACGGGATACGGGAACGGGATACGGGAACGGGATACGGGAACGGGATACGGGAACGGGATACCGGAGCGGGATACCGGAACGGGATACCGGAACGGGATACCGGAACGGGATACCGGAACGGGATACCGGAACGAGATACCGGAACGGGATACCGGAACGGGATACCGGAACGGGATACCGGAACGGGATACCAGAACGGGATATAGGAACGGGATACCGCAACGGGATACCGGAATGGGATACGAAAACGGGATACGGGAACAAGATACCGGAACGGGATACGGGGACGGCATACGGAAACGAGATACAGGAACGGGATACGGGATAAGGGAATGGATCACGGAACCGGGATACGAGAAAGTTATACGAGAACGGGATACGGGAACGGGACGGAAACGGGATACGGGAATGGGATACGGGAACGGGAACGGGATACGGGAACGGGATACGGGAACGAGATACGGGACCGGGATACGGGAACGGGATACGGGATCGGGATACGCGAACGGGATACGGGAACGGGATACGGGAACGGGATACGGGAACGGGATATGGGAACGGGATACGGGAACGGGATACTTCAACGGGATACGGCAACGGGATACGGCAACGGCATACGGGAACGGGATATGGGAACGGGATACGGGAACTGGATACGGGAACGGTATACGGGAACGGTATACGGGAACGGTATACGGGAACGGTATACGGGAACGGTATATGGAACGGGATACGGGAACGGATTACGGGAACGGGATACGGTAACGGGATACGGGATACGGGAACGGGATACGGGATACATATACTATCATGTATACATGTATACATGTATATACTATCATGTATACATGTATACATGTATATACTATCATGTATACATGTATACATGTATACATGTATACATGTATACATGTATACATGTATAAATATATACATATATACATATATACATATATACATATATACATATACATATTACATATATACATATATACATATATACATATATACATATATACATATATACATATATACATATATACATATATACATATATACATATATACATATATACATATATACATATATACATATATACATATATACATATATACATATATACATATATACATATATACATATATACATATATACATATACATATATACATATATACATATATACATATATACATATATACATATATACATATATACATATATACATATATACATATATACATATATACATATATACATATATACATATATACATATATACATATATACATATATACATATATACATATATACATATATACATATATACATATATACATATATACATATATACATATATACATATATACATATATACATATATACATATATACATATATACATATATACATATATACATATATACATATTACATATATACATATATACATATATAACATATATACATATATACATATATACATATATACATATATACATATATACATATATACATATATACATATATACATATATACATATATACATATATACATATATACATATATACATATATACATATATACATATATACATATATACATATATACATATATACATATATACATATATACATATATACATATATACATATATACATATATACATATATACATATACATATATACATATATACATATATACATATATACATATATACATATATACATATATACATATATACATATATACATATATACATATATACATATATACATATATACATATATACATATATACATATATACATATATACATATATACATATATACATATATACATATATACATATATACATATATACATATATACATATATACATATATACATATATACATATATACATATATACATATATACATATATACATATATACATATATACATATATACATATATACATATATACATATATACATATATACATATATACATATATACATATATACATATATACATATATACATATATACATATATACATATATACATATATACATATATACATATATACATATATACATATATACATATATACATATATACATATAAACATATATACATATATACATATATACATATATACATATATACATATATACATATATACATATATACATATATACATATATACATATATACATATATACATATATACATATATACATATATACATATATACATATATACATATATACATATATACATATATACATATATACATATATACATATATACATATATACATATATACATATATACATATATACATATATACATATATACATATATACATATATACATATATACATATATACTATATACAATATATACATATATACATATATACATATATACATATATACAAATACATATATACATATATACATATATACATATATACATATATACATATATACATATATACATATATACATATATACATATATACATATATACATATATACATATATACATATATACATATATACATATATACATATATACATATATACATATATACATATATACATATATACATATATACATATATACATATATACATATATACATATATACATATATACATATATACATATATACATATATACATATATACATATATACATATTACATATATACATATATACATATATACATATATACATATATACATATATACATATATACATATATACATATATACATATATACATATATACATATATACATATATACATATATACATATATACATATATACATATATACATATATACATATATACATATATACATATATACATATATACATCATATACATAATACATATATACATATATACATATATACATATATACATATATACATATATACATATATACATATATACATATATACATATATACATATATACATATATACATATATACATA
>JAXIVJ010004200.1:55000-57500 GCA_036785665.1 Chirona hameri | reverse complement strand
TATATACATATATACATATATACATATATACATATATACATATATACATATATACATATATACATATATACATATATACATATATACATATATACATATATACATATATACATATATATGTATATATGTATATTATAAATCCTAAAAGATGACCCGCCGCCGCCGGAGTGACGCCCTAAATCGGTTCCTGTGCAGCCGTCTGATCAGTTTTGAGGGTGATTTTTTTCAGGACTTTTGGGTCCCGTGATTCAACAGGTCGTATTCAATTTTCAGCTTAATAAGACCAACGGTGCGGCGTCGGCGCGTGCACCATTAGTTTAACATGGGAAACGCGACATTCGGAAATCGCGAAAAACGGGCAAGTTTCGTGCGGTTCCCCGGCCGTTTGCTCGGCAACCAAGAGTCGCCGTGGTATGCGAGAAATACTATGTGATAGATAATCGATTGGCCTGGCGTATAAGATGTCGTTGAGAACGATGCGCGTGCCACGTGCAAAGTTATGAGCACTTTAATGATAAAATTGGCATATTCAGGATTTCAATTGGTGCTCGGAAACTGTTTGATGTAGAACGCTGATGCGGGCACCCTTTTGCAGATGCAGAGACCGTCTTCAAATTATATTTGTTACTCAAAGCTGTGTGACTAATATTTTGGCGTTGAAGTTGAAATGCAATAATTTTGGACCAATTAATGCTTCACACCGCCGTAACACCCAACATGAAGAAAAACTTGACCGGAAAATTTACACAGACTGATAGCGCCGTTCTTGCTGACCTATATCCACCCAAAATATTCTGCTAATCGCTCATAGGTAACTTATGCTGAAGTCAAACGTAAACGATTACCGACGCCATGCGCCAGTCGGGCGCCGGCCGGCGGCCGGCGATAGCTTCCCCTCGCAATAACGTAACGTCCGGCTCGTTGGCTTGCGTAGTCTTGCGTCGGCGGCTCCGCCCGCCCGCAATAACGTAACGTCCGGCTCGTTGCTCGTGGTAGGTAGGTCTACTAACATGCCAAGATCCGCGAGCACTGGCGAGTACCTAATGTTCCGCTAACATATTATCGTGAGTCATTTATGATGCATGTACATTATGTAATCCTACCACACACTACGATTGCTTAATTTTGCCCAAGACTGCCACTGCTTTAGTCAAATTAATCCATGAGCGCATGACTAGCTGACGTCGCACCTCCCTCGCGCGAGGATATTTTTTTGAAGTCGGTTGACAGATTTCAGGCATTTAAACCGCTAGAATGTTTTAGCGGAAACTGCGATACGGCAACGAGATACGGGAAGAAGATATGGGAACGAAATACGGCAACAAGATACGGAAACTGGGTACGAGAAAGGGATGCTGGAACTAGATACGGGAACAGGATACGGTAATGAGATACGGGAACTAGATATGGTAAGGAGATATCGGAACGGTGTACGAGATACGGGAATGAGATACGGGATACGGGAACGGGATACGGGAACGGGATACGGGAACGGGATACGGGATACGGTAACTGGATACGGGAGCTGATTAAGGTATACGGGATACGGGATATGGTATACGGGATCAGAATACGGAAACGGGATACGGGATACGGGAACGGGATACGGGCACGGGATACGGGCACGGGATACGGGATACGGGAACGGGATACGGGAACGAGATACGGGCACGGAATACAAGATACGGGAACTGGATACGGAACGGGATACGGGAACGGGAAACAGGAAGGAGATTCGGAAACTGTATACGGGAGCGGGATAAAGGATACGGGATCGGATACGTGAACGGGATACGGGATACGGAAACGGTAAACGGGAACGGGATACGGGATACGAGAACGGGAACGGGATACGGGAACGGGATACGGGAACGGGATATGGGAACGGGATACGGGAACGGGATACGGGAACGGGATACGGTAACGGGATACGGGAACGGGATACGGGAACGGGATACGGGAACGGGATACGGGAACGGGATACGGGAACGGGATACGGGAACGAAATACGGGAATGGGAAACGGGAACTGGATACGGGAACAGGATACGGGAACGGTATACGGGAACGGGATACGGGAACGGGATACGGGAACGGAATACGGGAACAGGATACGGGAACGGGATACGGGAACGGGATACGGGAACGGGATACGGGATACAGGATACGGGATACAGGATACGGGAACGGGATACATGAACGGGATAAAGGAACGGGATACGAAAACGCGATACGGGAACGGGATACGGGAACTGGATACGGGAACGGGATACGGGAACGGGATACCGGAACGGGATACCGGAACGGGATACCGGAACGGGATACCGGAACGAGATACCGGAACGGGATACCAGAACGGGATACCGGAACGGGATACCGGAACGGGATACCGGAACGGGATACCGGAACGGGATACCGGAACGGGATACCGGAACGGGATACCGGAACGGGATACCAGAACGGGATATAGGAACGGGATACCGCAACGGGATACCGGAATG
>JAXIVJ010004200.1:27500-40000 GCA_036785665.1 Chirona hameri | reverse complement strand
TGCAAGGAGTGTCGTTAGGAAGCATGTACATTCGTATGTTATCGCTTATTACTGCATATTCGTACTCGTTCGTCGTGTTGCATGTGCATAAATATATAGTATATATATATATATATATATATATATATATATATATATATATATATATATATATATATATATATATATATATATATATATATATATATATATATATATATATATATATATATATATATATATATATATATATATATATATATATATATATATATATATATATATATATATATATATATATATATATATATATATATATATATATATATATATATATATATATATATATATATATATATATATATATATATATATATATATATATATATATATATATATATATATATATATATATATATATATATATATATATATATATATATATATATATATATATATATATATATATATATATATATATATAGATATAGATATAGATATAGATATAGATATAGATATAGATATAGATATAGATATAGATATAGATATAGATATAGATATAGATATAGATATAGATATAGATATAGATATAGATATAGATATAGATATAGATATAGATATAGATATAGATATAGATATAGATATAGATATAGATATAGATATAGATATAGATATAGATATAGATATAGATATAGATATAGATATAGATATAGATATAGATATAGATAGATAGATAGATATATATATATATATATATATATATATATATATATATATATATACATATATGGTTCCCCACATGTTCTTAAATTACCTTGAACTGAGGTCATATTTTGAATTTGACTTAGGTAACCTGGTCACCATGGTATGATTCGAAACTCCTTGATGAAACGAGCATGATGACGTCAAAATGGCCGCCGTGTGACTATAAGAGTCGGTGCGTCCAAAACCCCAATCATCATCGGATGACGTTAAAATAATCGCCCTATCTTCATCAGGCGGAAATCTACCGCTGAATGAATAAACTATAGGCTTCATTTTCCACTCATTTTCTTTCGAAAGGGGTGTAAAGTTAATGTCCGTAGGACGACGACTATTCTACCGACCAAAGTAATCGCTAGTTGCCAAAAAGTCGACTCCGACTCCGGGCCCGGAGTCGATAAGATTTTAGCGACTCCGACTCCGACTCCGGCCAAAACTGCCGACTCCGACCGACTCCGACTTCGACTCCGACTCTGCAGCCCTGGTTACAACTAAAAATTGCGTTGCTAAATACAAATTATAAGGTAAAAACTGATTTCCTTCACATTGTCGCGAACCGTACTGATGGTTCATTCGTCACTTCGTCCCCCCACTCAGAAATCCGTGGCGACGCCCCTGGCCATGGCCCATGATATGGGTAGCAAACAAGCTCATATTTAACGCTGAGCGACGGAGGCTAGCGCGGCGCACGGCACGGCACACACACTCACTCAATCACTCACTCACTCACTCACTCACTCACTCACTCACTCACTCACTCACTCACTCACTCACTCACTCAATCACTCACTCACTCACTCACTCACTCACTCACTCACTCACTGCACACCCACACACACACACGCGCACACACTACGACGACGCACACCAATACGACGCAGACGATCCAGGTAAATACAAACTGTTTTTGCCCAAACACGGCACGAAATTAGGATTGCGCCTGAAAGAAGCCCTTCATAATAGCACTAATGTAGGCACACTCCAACGGCAACTGAATGCGAAACTGCGCATGCACAGCCTAGACCAATCAGGCTGCGACTGACAGCCTAGACCAACCAAAACACACACACACGCGCGCCGATTCGCCGACACCTCCGACTCTGACGCGGACAAAGCCGCAGCCGAGCCGCTCAGCGTCCCACCGCAACAGCTGGCGACAAATACCCGTCTCTGTCGAATTAACAACACGGTGCAAACAAATGGGATGCCCGCCGGTAAGGTGTCTACAATTTCGCAAGCTCGGAATTCTGGCTTCTGATCCCGGCAATGCATCCAGTCACTGAACCAACTCGGTGGTAATAACAGACCTTGGTAATAACAACCTATATTACTTCTGTACTATTTCAAAGTTACTAATGACCACGGCCAAGTCTGTATAAATACCACGGCTAGTTTGCGGCAGAATCTGCGTATGACGCAATTCTGACGTCAGCGGGTATGACGTCATACCTCTGGCGAGCGTTCATTCCCCGATTGTGGCCCGGAAGAACGGGAATGAAAACGGGCCCACTAGTCCTGTGTCGAAATTACTTAACGTAGAGAGGTAATTCTTTCACCACAAACCATTTTTAGATCTGCTCTACAAATCTGCTATCTCAGTCCAAAACCCCATGTTAAAGGTGAACTATTCCCTTTAAGTCCGATCGGGACGAAACCTAAGATGGGCTCGTAGCCATTAAGTCCGATCGGGACGAAACCTAAGATTTGCTCGTAGCCATTAAGTCCGATCGGGACGAAACCTAAGATTCGCTCGTAGCCATTAAGTCCGGTCGGGACGAACCATAAGATTCGGTCGTAGCCATAAGTCCGATCGGGACGGAACCTAAGATTCGCTCGTAGCCATTAAGTCCGATTGAGACGAAACCTAATATTCGCTCGTAGCCATTAAATCCGATCGGGACGAACCTAAGATTCACTCGTAGCCATTAGGAAAAAAAGCATACAGCCGTCTCCGGGATCCGAACCGGACACCCTCCGCATGGAAGCCGGGCAAGCTAACCACCAGGCTAAATGGGATTATGGGTGTTGAGACACTGTGCCACATCTAAAGTAGGCTTTACACCGGATGCGGACTCCGCGACCGCACGCGTTACACATGCGGACTCCGCGTACGCACGCGTGACGCATGCGTTTTCGATGTGAAGGGTATTTCCGCGCCCTGTCCGCGTCCGTACGCGTACTGGAAACGCGTACGCACGCGTTTTGGAAAAGTTCGACATTGTCCATCTTTTACGCGTCCCGATGCGTTTTTGAGGCAAAGTGGCACGGCGCGACAATAAAGGAGCGCAGTGTTTGTCTAGTTGTGATGCAAATTGTTGTTAGTTGCTTCCAATTCAGTGCGCTCCTGGGTGGATTATTTATTATTCTGCAAATAATTTCTTCAACCAAGCAAGGTAGGTATGTAAAGCTGACAGGACCAGCATTTTATGTTATACCTGGAGCTTGGACAATTGCCTAAACTGGCCAAGATTATAATAGTAAGCTTTTGGTCAGCTTTATCTGTTTTGTGTTGACATCTTGAGAGATCATAAGATCTCTAAAATAAGTACTTATAAACACATAACGACTGTTGATCGCAAGAACAGAGTAATTACCTCAAGTTGCCCAATAACGTACCAACTCTATATTGACACGTTGTGGTTGATCCTGCACAGAGGCGCAGGAACTATGTTCAAGTTGGGGGGGGGGGGGGGGGGAGGGCGGAGGCATTCTGAAGTCGGTTCTTTATATGCAACGCCCATAGGCGTAATGTTAAAATCCAAAATGTGTGTGTGTGGGGGGGGGGGGGGGCTGCCCCCCCCCCCCTGTTCCTACGCCTATGATCCTGCAGAGATCACAGATTGTGGCAGGCTTTCACAGATTGTGGCGGACAGATTCTTGGCTATGTCCCTGCCCTACAATGATGAACCGGTTGTTTCTTCATTTTTATATCATGCCCCATGTTCTTTTGTCTTGAAATTGTTCCATGTTGTCAATCAGCACACCATGTTGGGACGTTTCTACCAGTGGTGGAGTGTGGGGTGGCTGTAAAAGATTACCAATATTTCTAACCTCTCAAACTAACATGATAGCTCAAAGTTGTGCTCATTAAAGATCTAGGAAATATTGTGTCATGCTCGGCTTACAGCTGGTGTAAAGCAGTCAAGATGTGGTCTTGTGTCACATGAAGTTCCTAGAGGAAGCTATTTGGCGCCATGTGACCTTCATTGTCGGAGCGCCCTTAAATACCAATCATCATCACAGAGGAAGATGTTATATATTAATTAAAAAACAAATAAATGCTGGCAAATTTTCACTGTATGGCTTTGGGCTTGTTTGGCCAATTGGATGGATGCAATGTTTTCTTCTTTGGTTGAAATTACAATCAATGTTGCAATTGCAATTAATGCAATTAATGATGGTGACTGCAATACGCTCAGTAGGTGCTGTTGATAGCCTGTAGTTGGTGTTTTGCCGCTCCAGGCTTGGCGTCAGCTGCACCATGAGCTCATCAAACCTTTCTGGCATCATCCGATAAGCTGCGTAGAAAGCTTGTGGGTTCTGGCGTTCCGCTTCTGTCATGGCCTGGGACTCTCCATAGTCTTGTCTCCTCAGCAGTGGTTCTCTAACCCAAGTGCTTCTAGAGCCAGATTGAGCTTGGCGTGGTCTTGACGATAGCAATGCCAACATCAGAAGGTCATGCTCAGCCATAACTAATTGTCTGTAATTCATTTATTGTTAATGAACAGAAGTGTTTTGTCTGCACGTTTTTTATTCAAATCAAGTTAGCATTCCTGCTTCAAATTGCTAATGAAATGGGGGGGGGGGTGGGGTGTGTGAATGCTAAGCAGATTTAGAAAACCAGTGCAGAAAAACCACCAATGTCTGAATATATTATACCTAGGTACCTCTAAAAGTAGCAAAGGTGTGTTCCAAATATGGCAATTACCTATATTCTACTATAAGCACCCCTGTGTGCCTTGCTATCTGTCAGCAGGCACGACATTTATTTACCTCGGCAATACACTAATTATGCGTCGGCGAATGTCGCTTGCGCGTCACATATCACTAGGTTGAAAGCTACCATATGGCTTGCGGGCAGCTGCCAAAGTCCATCTCCGTGCGCGAACGCATGCGTCGGGTCGTTTACGCGTGGGGGCGCGGAGTCCGCATCCGGTGTGAAGCCTACTTAACCCGGCTATGTAGCGGAAATGTCGTCAGGTTGCCAGATTGTTCCCATTCACTGTAGTTATCGCTAAATGTGGCACTTCTTTGTCTACCAAAAAATACGCTTCCTACACCTATGATGTCATGCAAGGTGACCTCACGAAAATGTCCGAGGCGATAACTTGGTAACTATTGTTTCGATCAAGCTGAAACTTTCACAGCGGGATTCAGCGCCCCAGGTAACCCAGTAGACGAAGGTTTGTCGAAATCTGAGATATAAGGTGTACATTTGGTGTTAGCACCCTGTTGATCTGCTCTGGAACTGGCGTGGGCGTGTTTTGCCCCTTGCTGGTTTTCTCAATAGTTAAAACAGCATAACCCGGGCACTGAAGGTAGGTTCAAATTGACCCCGCTCCTTTTAGGTTGAATTTGCCATTTTGTTTGTTTATTTGTGTTTATTTGTCCAACTTTGTTGTCAGCCACCAACTGCCATGCGTTGCGGTGTCTGTGGTCGGCCATCAACTGCCGTGCTTTTGCGGTGTTTGTGGTCAGTCATCAACTGTTGTGCGTTGTGGTATTTGTGATCACCCATCAACTGCCGTGCGTTGTGTTGTTTGTGGTCAGCCATCAACTGTTCTAAGGTTGTGTATTCAACTTGTTGGTTAGTTGTATTCAACTTGGGTTGTACTTAAGGTTGTATTAAACTTGTTGTACGTTGTGGTGTTTGTGGTCGACCATCACCTGCCGTGCGTTGCGGTGTTTGTGGTCAGCCATCAACTGTTGTACGTTGTGGTGTTTGTGGTCAGCCATCAACTGCCGTACGTTGTGGTGTTTGTAGTCGCTACGCACGTCAAGTTTACCTAGTTGTTTTTCCTCCGTCAGGTTACCAGCATGTGCGCATGTATGATGTCAACTCGACAGACATGAGCCCAATCATTAACTTCGAGGGCGTCAGTAAGAACGTGGTCGGTGTTGGCTTTCTTCGGGATGGCCGGTGCATGTTCACCGCCAGCGAAGACAGATCCGCCAAAATCTGGGATGTCAAGTGAGAAGCGCTGGCAGACATAGCCACTGATAGCCACTTGTCACTATGTCACCACACTGCAGTCAGTAAGGGAGACCGGGGCTAGTTGGTGCCAGGGGTAAGTTGGGACAGGGCAGATATTTATTTATTTCACACCCAGACTTCGTGTTTCGAGGCAGATATGATTCTAATCAGTAAAAGTTTGTATTTGGGTGCCTTAAGGGTGGGTTTCACGGTGTTCATAATAGGAGCCTATGGGATAATATAAATCGCAATTTTTCGTTATCTAACCGTCAGATCATGATGGAATTTTCAGGGACTGTGCCGGCGGCTCTACATTAGGCATGGTGTCTTTCACTTCAAATGATCTCAAATGATGAATGAGATATTGCCAATATACCGTGCAACACTTTGCACATTCCTTCAAGAATGCAAGCTCATTGAATGCACCAAATTAAGTCAAATTTTCAGAAATGGTTCGAATAGGCAAGCAATTGATTTAAATCCGAACAGATTTCCCATACATGTCAGCATTTTTGCTGCAACAGATTGGTAAATTTGCAATACGACAATGCGCTTAAATCAGACCATTTATGAAATATTTGCTACGACAGAGCGCTAGGAAATTTCATTGGCAATCCACACCGACAGACATCGGAGACTCTTGAGAGTTCTCAGAAACCATAGAGGCGTCGATTTAGTCTCTGCAGAGAGCCACATTTTACGAGAACTTTCGAGAGGTCTTTTGGTCTCAGGATTATCTTTTTTGTCAAGGTTCTCACTGTGAACACCGTGTCTTGCTTGAGAATGCCTGAAAAAAGGAACTGCGCCGGCTGGGATTGAATCGGGGACCCTTCACATGTTAAGCGAGCGCTCTACCACTGAGCTACGGCGCGGCTTGCACCAGGGTAGGCAAAAAGACTGTACCAACCAAGGCAATTGCGGGGTGAGGTTGATACTTACCGACTTTCCGATTATAAATATTGTTTGGTTAACAAATTATGGTATGAAAGTAATATTTACAAATCAAAGCAATCGAGAGAAAAAATAATAGTTATTCGGTATTTACTTGAAGAAAAGTCGGTTTCCGTCGTTGCGATTACAGCGACACCTGCAGTGTCCACAATATGGTGGCGCCATCTGCATGGAATGAATTCAACTTCGGGATTCTCTCAGGAGACCATCCATTGTTCTCAACAGCTGACTGCAAAAACTTCCGCCGTTTCGATCCTCGATCGGGACAGACTTTTCTTATTCGTTGGCTGCCTGATGGTCTCAGAGACATAAAATGGTCAGCTGGAGACATATTTACTCTCAACAACAAACGCCGGAGACCATGTAGATTTATGAGGCAAGACCATCCACTGAAAGGTCTCGAAATGGAAACCGTGCGGGTTTCTCAGGGAAGAGCATTCAGCAAAAGTTCTAAAAAGTGTTTCTGAGTGCATGGAATAGCTTAATGACCACATTATGTTAAGCGAGCGATGAGGAATTCGAGCATCTCTCAACCTCTGCATGGCGAACAAGAGTCCGACGCGGGCAGCTTAGTACGGTGCCGGTAGGTTTCAGGAGCATGCGCGGTCCGCATGAGGCGGGCCCGACGGGGATCCATTAATTAGCGCTCGGAACCTCGCCTGTCAAAATAAATGGGCTGAGGACGGGCCAGTGTGTCGGATGAGAGGGGGACGAATTCTCACCAGCGCGGGCAGAGTAGTCGGCAAGCGGTGTCCCCAGAGCCTAAGCGAAACAGAGGATCAGGCACGCTATGCGGTCCCATCCACAGAAGAAAAGCCTGCTAAGACAATCACACGACTGGATTGCCTTGACAAACCGGAAACACTGTGTCTATGGCGAAAACCATCAGCGAAATTGTATATGTAGTTACTTGAAATGCTGATGAAGCATATTTCTCCCGTGACGTCTTCAGACAGTATTTTTCGTGACAGACACCGAAGCAGGGTAGACACCGAGTCATGTGCATTGCGCTGCTACAAACATGCGTGTAAAAACTTTGCAATCAGCCATTATACATGCACATACATATTATACACTAACAATACACATTCAAATGTACAATAAATATACAAAACCCTCGACTTCATCTACATATGCTAAACAAACGTCAATTATATCAAGGCTATGAGACTGCTCGGTGTGTATACATACAGGTGCACCAGGGGCGTATTTATAAATTGACAAAGGGGTATGGCATGAGTTGTCATGGGTCCCGGGCCTTTGTTCCTTTCTACGCCTTTGTTTCGGCACCTCTCGATTGGGCTGGCGCCCCCCATTTGTCGATGATAAGGCGCCTTCGGTGCCTTATGATCTATACATTGGTTTCTTTGAGGGGGGCCGTCCGGGAAAAGGGGTATGACATGTCATCGTGTCATACCCCCTAAATACGCCACTGAGGTGCAAACCAAAACCCAATAAATACCCCCCTAAATACGCCACATAGATGCAAGTTACCAAATTGACCAACCAACCAACGCAGCCGATGCAGACATACTTTTGTTTGTCACAAGTGTGTCCCCAAGTCTTCGCCAACGGTGGCAAATGCAAATACAAGGGCACTAAGGGTACTGCAGCCGAGTCGGGTGTAAGGCACTTGTCGATTTGTCATGGAATGCCCCAAATGCAAATTGTATAGCGGGAGACATAAAATGTTTCCCGCGTTTCCCATTGTGAAGATCTTCTAAAGTATTACAATCGACTATAAAACGAGAATGACTTGAAAGTTAATATGGTAATAAATAACGTGAGTATGTGATTCACGATAAACAAACAATACAAATATACCACAGCCCTCCTGAACTAAAACCTGAGAATACCGCACATCACCAACATATGCTATTTTGACATCTGCTTCGCGGTTCTTTTTCTGCCTCTCGCTTCGGCGTTACCCTTATAACCTTTCCTCTCCGGCGGAACTCGGCGGCACTGCACGATAGGCATTCAATGTTGGCACTTCAAAAAGGAGGAGACACGATAGATCCCCACGCTTTGGCATTGTATTGTATTGTATACATCATCGGGTCTCTCCACAATTGATTGGGTTATTCTTAGACCCTCGTCACATAGAAGGCAGACGTGGTTCATATACATGACTTTACATGACTAATCGTTCATCTAATCTGCCACTGCACTGCAGGCTTATACTCTATGCACAATTCTACCTTAAACACAAATTTACATAGACTCATTCGAGACAGTCAATCGAGCAGACAATCTACAGTTACTCGGTGCTGCGAAGCGACTTGCGGACGTGTGACTTAAAGAGCCTCTGGGACATACCGGACACTCCTCGGTTGATGGCAAGCTCGTTATAGTGCTTAGCAGCGCGGTACATGTACTTCCTCTTACCGTGATTCGACTTTGCACGAGACAGGGCGAGGTTATTTGACTGCCTGGTATCACGGCGAGCAATTTCATGGTTGTACATCAGTGACGAACGGATAACGTCAGGTTTTCCGGTCGTCAGTATGCTATGCATCAAACAGAGGTCGAAGTACATCACGTATTGATGCGCCGATAGCGAGCCTAGTTCCTCGATAACATCAGAGATGTGGTCGTATTTTCTTCGTCCTGATAGCACTCGGGCAGCGAAGTTGAACACTTTTTGGAATTTCGATATGTGAGTAAGGTTCGCACTGCCATACACCTGTGCACAGTATCTCACATGGGAGAACACCAGCGCATCGATGATCTTTGGTAGAACACTCGTTGGGAGAACCTGCTTGGCATTCAGTATGCCTATGAGTATGCCGGTACATTTACCTACCACATGAGAAATATGATCCTCATAGGACAGATAAGGGTCCATGATAACTCCGAGGTTCTTAACTGTTTTGGAGCACTGCAGCGTTTGTTCCATAAACACGATGGACACTGGGTCCTTGAACTGACAGATTTGGCGGCGGTCCCCACACAACAACAGCTCGGTTTTACTGGCGTTCACCAACATACCATTCTGCATGAACCACGTGTACATCACATCCAACACCGACTCCAGTGACCGCTTCATTTCATCCAGCCTAGCGCGAGGGCCCAGTTGGCCATCACGGCCAACTGGCTATCGTCGGCGTAGCGCACGACGGTGACGCGGAAGCCGTTGATGTAATGTGGGATAAAACATGCGATGTCATTGCTGAAGATGTTATATAATAATGGACCCAGGCACGAACCTTGGAATGTGCCGATTGTGATGTCGCGAGGTTCTGAAAGCGTCTGTCCCACTCTAACGCGTTGAGTATGACCTTCTAGAAAGCTTTGGATCCAACCCGTTGATATTTGAAGCTGTCGCAGCTTGGTTAGCAGCATGGAATGGTCCACCACATCAAAACAGCGACTCAGGTCAATCAGAGTAAGAAGAGTTACTTCAGAGTCGTCCATGCCTTGCAATATTGTATCAGTAATGGTTAAAAGAGCGGTGCACGTCGAATGTTTTTCCATAAAACCATGTTGATCAGAGCTAAAAAGACCGTGATGCACCAGGTATGAAGTGAGCTGATGATATACTAGCTTTTCTACAAGCTTACAAATGGTTGGGACGATTGTGACGGGCCTGAAATTCGATGCCTCAGATGGGTCGTTCCTTTTGTGAATGGGTATAACTATGGCACGCTTCCAACTGGACGGAACCGTTTCAGTCACAAGGCTGGTATTGATTATCTGTAGAATAATTTTGCCAATAACCGGAAAACAAAGCTTTAAAATTTGCACAGGGATGTCACCTTCCACACCCGAATCTGTGTTATGCATAGAGAACAAGGCGCGTTGCACCTGTTTTAAAGTGACGGGGATTATATTCAGAGCCCCAGTGTTCACACGTGGGAGACGGACATGCAACTCCTCGCGGTTTGACTGAGTGTTGATACTGAGTGGTGACTAGATCTCGCGTCTCTGTACCTACAGAAGTGAAGTAGCTATTCATCTCGTCTGGTGTCAGGTTCTCAGGTTGGGTGGGCGGACCGCAATTGGGAGCTATTACTGGCTGCAGCAGCCGGAACAATGAGGAGGAGGGTGTGCTGTTGATTCGCTCGGTAATGCTATCCCGCGTGTCCCTACGGATGGCCCGTTTGACCTGCGTATTAAGTCGATGGTAAGCCCCTCTGTCAGTCCCTTCCCTAGCCTCCCTGCGTTGACTCATTAAGTCCCGTGTATCGTCGCTAATCGGCGGTGGAGCAGGATTACGCACGCGGTATCTGCGGATGGGGGCGTGAGCATCGAGTATGCGGTTCATTTCAGCTGAGAAGCAATTCCACTGATCCTCACAGGTGTCCTCCCGCCTGACAACTGCACGCCAATCTACATCACTGACATTAGACACTAGCGCCACCTTGTCTAACCTACGCCAATTGCGACCTGTGCGATACATGGGTCTGGACCTGGTGCGAGGTATGACAGTGGTAATCGTTACACGGTGATGGTGGGATGTGTAATCACAAGGTTGAATCGAACACACAGGCGGATTAGGTCCCTGGCCCAGCGCGTCAGACATCAGAACCACATCAAGCACAGACCTGGTGTCACCGCGGTGAAAGGTGGGCTCCTGCACCAGGTTGCCTAGTCCGTATCTCTCTAGCTCCAGGAGACGCTGATAAGCTGCTGGATTCGTCTGAGCATCGGCGTTAAGGTCTCCAGCCAATATAATCCTCTTTGAAGGATGAGCAGAGATGATGGACTGCAGCTGTTCCTCGATGAGGTTGAAGTCGTTGTGGATCTGCGCTGGTGAGGTAGATGGAGGCCTGTAGATGCAGCCTATAATGGTCGATCGTTGTTTGTTTAGCTTGACATTGAGCCAGAGAGACTCGTTGTGCGACGAAGTGCTGGTAGGTACAGATTTGCTAATATTGGTTGCTTGCAGGGAGTCCTTGATGAATATTGCAACTCCTCCACCGGATTTTTTGCGACCGATGTGTCTGTCATGTCGAAAAACGTTGTACCCGGGGAGATTGATGAAATTGTCGGGAGTGCGGGTCTTCAGATTCGTCTCTGAAGCACAGGTCAGCATCCCGTTGTTGTAGCTCGGCTCTAATGTCAGAGATCTTGGGGAGCAGCGACTGGATGTTGAGCAGCTCCATGGTGATCCTGGCTGTCGCTGGTGCCGCGCTGGGTAGGTCCATCTTCCCGTGCCTCACACGCAGATACGGACAGAACGTTAGTCAGTTTTTTCTCTTCTCCATTTTTCCGCATGCCGCGATATCCTTTCAACATTAGCACGTGCTTTTGGGAAATCACTTCGGACCACTACTCTAATTACCGAGCGGGCTCGAAGCGCCCGTGAGGTTTCTCGTCAACTTACTAGACAAATTTACATTTGACCCGATACAAATTATACGCTGAAGCATATGTGTACATGTGTATATGTGTATATGTGTATAGTTTATATGTGTATATGTGTATATGTGTATATGTTTATTTGTGTATATGTGTATATGTGTACATGTGTATATGACAGACATCACATGTGTGTATATGTATATGTATATGTATATGTATATATGATGTGTAGATGTGTATATGTATATATGTGTATATGTGTATATGTATATATGTGTATATGTATATATGTATATAGTTATATATG
>JAXIVJ010004200.1:0-22500 GCA_036785665.1 Chirona hameri | reverse complement strand
TGCCTTTTTCCTAGCTTCTACAACCTGGTCTGACGCTGATAGTCTATTGTTTACCACGACACCTAAATCTCTTTCCTTTTCAATCTGCTCCATTTTCTGCCCACCCATTTCATACCTATGTTTACTGCTAACCCGTCCAGCGTGCATAATCTTACATTTACTCAAATTGAATTTCATCTGCCATGCTTCAGACCACTCAACTAGCTTGTCCAGATCTGATTGAAAAACATCCTGATCATGTTTTCCTCTAATAATCCTGACAACTTTTAGATCGTCTGCAAATTTCAAGACTTTGCTGTCTATACTGTTCTCAATTGCATTCACAAATATTATAAAAAGCAATGGGCCCAGGACTGAGCCCTGTGGAACCCCACTGAGAACCTCCTTCCATTGTGATTGGCACCCATTCAATATAACCCTTTGCTGGCGTCCTGAAAGCCACGTTTCTATCCAATCCAGAATCTTGCCCCTGATCCCATGAATTTTAAGTTGCAACCCCAGTCTTGTATGGGGGACTTTGTCAAATGCTTTACTGAAATCAAGAAAAGCTACATCTAGCTGTTTACCCTGATCAATGCTATCTGTTGCAACATCCAAAAACTCCAGAAGATTAGTTAAACAAGAACGGCCCTTCCTAAAGCCATGCTGTGTATCTTTGATGAGTTCATTTTGCTCCAAGAATTCAACAATCTTATCTTTGATGATTGATTCAAGCACCTTGCAGACTAATGAGGTCAGACTAACTGGTCTATAGTTTCCCTCTTTACTTCTATCTCCCTTTTTATGAATAGGAACAACATTTGCTCTTTTCCAATCAAGTGGAATTTTACTATCTGCAAGTGATTTAGAAAATATTATGGCTAATGGAACCGACAACTCCCTTTCAGATTCTCTTAAAAGTCTAGCATGGATTTCATCAGGTCCTTCTGCCTTGTTAGGCCTTACTTTCTTTAGATATTCTAGAACAAGTTCACTACTTATGCCACCTAGCTCTCCTATAGTCTCCTCTGTCTCTAGCTCAGACATTTTTCTTAATGATGTGCTTAAGTATTCGTTCGTCTCTATCATACTCAGTGTTCATGAAGTTGCGGTAGTACAGATGGTGGGTTGTGTTTTAAAAACTAGGTGTGTTTGTATCACTATATTGTTGGTCAAGTTGACTTTTGATCTCTATGTCTTTGTTTCGGTAGTCATTGTTTATAAGAAGCTGTTTAACTCGTACAAATTATTCGTGCATCGCTTTGTTTGTGGAGCTTGTGCGAATGGCCCTTCTGATAAATGCCCGAATTACACTAGTCTTATACCTGGTGGGGCATTCACTGTTAGCATTCAGTGTTTGCCCAGTGCTGGTTGGTTTACGGTATACACTAGTGTGAAACTGATACTCTCCTCGTTCTACCAGTACGTCTAAGAATGGTAGGACGTTATCCTTGCTCAGCTCCTGTGTGGTGAATTTCAGTACTGATTTCGATTCAAATTCTTCTACAAGTTTCAACAAGTGGTCACTATCCTTGACATCAACAAAACAATCATCTACATATCTGACATATGTGCTAGGAGCTACAGCAGGATTACTGAGGACGAGGTTCTCGACGTGCGCCATGTAATAGTTGGCAAAGAGGGGCCCCAGCGGTGACCCCATGGCCACGCCTTCCTTTTGGATGTACAACTGTCCATCTGGTCCCCTGAAAGGTGCATCTGCCGTACATGCCTTGAGCAGATTCTCCAATATATGTCTAGACAGATTGAATTTGGGAAGGCCATTACTACGTTTCTCATATACTTCATCTAATATGATGCCTATAGTCTCGTTGATTGGGACATTCGTAAACAACGATTCGACGTCAATAGATGCTAGGATACCGATAGGCCTTTTTGCTCGTAAGATATCTAAGAATTCATCTACTGAGTTGATGCAGTACTTGCCTGGTATGTAAGGCTTCAAAATCTGATTGAGTCTCTTGGCTAACTTGTAAGTTGCAGTGCTCACCTGAGATATGATGGGTCTCAAAGGGTTTCCATTTTTGTGCGTTTTAACCGTACCATAAGCATATCCTGGGGTAAATTCACCAACAATAGTTTGAAAATGGACACCACCGTTCAGTGCATTGGCGCTCTTGATATCACGATTTACTTTAGCTTTTAGTTTCTTGGTGGGGTCTTCATTGATCTTCTGGAATTTACTAGTGTCTGAGGGAATAGTATTGAGGTTAGTGCCCGAATTACACTAGTATTCTTCCTTGTCAAGTATGACAAAGATTGGAGACTTGTCAGCTCTTCTGATGATAATTCGCTCGTTTTCTTTCAGCTGCTTTGCTGCTTCTTTCAGTTCCTTTGTTAGAAGCTTGCTGGTAGATTTTCCTCTTAATTTGTTGCCTTCTCCAACAAGTTCACCTTTAAGATCACCTTTGATTGTAACCTTTTCATCTTTTTCCAGTTGGAGGATATCTTGGTATAAGAGCTCTAGTTCAGCCTTCTTATCGATAAGTTTTCTTTTGGATTGGATATGGCAGTTTAACCCTAAATTGAGAAAGTTATGCTGTTCATTCGTCAGTTGGACAGAAGACAAGTTAACATATCCTTGTTTTTGTTGTGGTAGATTGATATTTCCACCGTAAATTCTCGATAGTTTCTTGGCTATTCTAACTTTACTTGCATGATTGCAATTTTCAGCCTTTTCATCGAGACATAAACACAATTCACGTTTTATGTTTTCATCTAAATCACTATTATTGAGTTCTTCGTAAATATTGTTTAATTTGCGGCGTAACTCCGAAGATACATATACATATTCATATACATATACATATACATATACATATACATATACATATACATATACATATACATATACATATACATATACATATACATATACATATACATATACATATACATATACATATACATATACATATACATATACATATACATATACATATACATATACATATACATATACATATACATATACAAACACATACACATACACATACACATACACATACACATACACATACACATACACATACACATACACATACACATACATATACATATACATATACATATACACATACACATACACATACACATACACATACACATACATATATATATATATATATATATATATATATATATATATATATATATATATATATATATATATATATATATATATCCTCTTTAAGACAAGTTTGGTTGAATACGATCGCGTATCTGTTTTTTATCACTTTCTTTTGAAGTTTCTCTTTCTTTCGTATATATATATATATTGTATATATTGTATATATTGTATTTCTTTCGTTGTGCTACCTCTTACATAGGTAGCACAACGATGACCCTGTCCCGCCGAATCTCCTATCACCTATCCGCCGGAGGCCCAACTGAACACTGTCAAAACACCCACGGACAACGCATCACTAGACAAGATATGGTCGAGAACACTAGCATCCTGATGCGGGAGCAGAGCCAGTGGAAGCTGCGGATCATTGAAGCAGCCTTCATCATGGAATGCCAGCCCGCTATGTGTGATCAGCTAGAACACAGGGAACGGATCACGCTGACCGGATAGGATGGTATGTCAAATGGCGATGGTGACTAGCAGACAGACAGATAATTGTATATATAGGATATTGATTTTGCTCACTTTGAGTAGTTTGAGTAGTTGAATGGAAGATTAATTGTTAATTGTATGTAGTCGAATATTTGATAGCCATTCTGATATATATATTTTTTGCGGTATTGTCAGTGAGTTTGCAAGACTGGAGTTCGTCTTCGAAAAAATAAGCATGATAGCGGCAGTATGTTTGCATTTTCAATTAGCCATTGATTCAACTTTAACCTGAGCTTTGACGTTATTCACATCGCGCTTAGATATATGTAGTATGAAAATATGTATGAAATAACGTAATTATTTACACTGAAAGGGTGATGTGATACCCATACACAGCATAAAACATGTACTGACTGCCCGTGGCTGACGGACAATCAACCACTGCGGGAAGTGATGGCGGAGCGGGACGCCGCGCGCGCCATCTGGAGGGCTCTGCGTACGCCCGAAGCTGCATACGAGTATCGCCGCCTGCGAAATCACGTCAAGGGCCTGCTGACCCAGGCGCGGCGCGACTACCTCGCACAGCAGCTGCTCGAAACCGATAGGCGCGCTTTCTGGCGGCAGCTTAAGCGACTCTATATGAAACAGCGTGACCTGGCGGCAACTTTAACGCCTTCTTCTCCACGGTGGGATCAAACATCGCCACCGTGCTCAGAGGCGACGTAACAGCCGGTCAGCTACACCCGAGACCACCTGTCGTCGTCGCTGGAGCCTTCAAATCGCGCCCGATCACCCTGCCAGAGCTGGGCCGCGCCATCTCCGCCATGAACCTCGGGCGCCGTAGGCTTAGACGGCGTGTCGCTCAGTGCAGTTAAGCGATGCCTGCCTGTTCTCACGCCTCACCTGCTCCGTTTTGTGAACACCTCGATTGTGACCTGTGTCTTCCCAGAGGCGTGGAAGGTAGCTACCGTTGTGTCCATCTTTAAATCTGGCGACGCAACCACTCCCTCTAACTTCCGGCCGATTTCTTTGCTTTCTCACCTGTCTAAAGTTGCAGAAAAAGTGGTTTGTGATCAGCTATCTGGCGCAAAACAACGTCCTATATAGTCAACAGTACGCTTACCGCCGGTGCCATTCCACGGAGGACGCCGTGCTCGACGCTGTCGACTGGGCTTCTCAAGCCATAGATGAAGGCGAAATTTGTTCCATAACTACAGCTGATCTTAGTAGCTGTAGTTAGAGGTCTTAGTTTGATCTTAGTAGATCTTAGTTTGACAGCGTCGATCATGGTGTCCTCCTCGCCAAGTTGGGATGGTATGGAATCGATCCCTCGTGGTTCGCCAGCTACCTGAGCGGACGAAGCCATGTGGTGAGAGGCGGTAGTGCGACACCTCTGCCCGTCACGCATGGCGTACCACAGGGATCTATTGCCGGACCGATCCTGTTCAGCATTCTGGTCAATGACTTGCCCTGCACCTGTCATGCAAGGTCATTGGCCACGCCGATGACACCCAACTGTTGGATCGAGCGAAACCGGACCACCAAAACTTAATCGCTCTCCAGACCTGCATCCAGACCACTTTGGCTACCATGGAGAGTTGGTTCAAATCAAACTCGCTAAAAATGAACCCGACAAAAACTTATTTTATCATTATTGGTACCAGGCCTAACATCAAGAAGACCCAAGACTTCCATTTGACCATTGACAACTCGACCATGTCCCCGTCCCGCTCGGTCCGGCTACTCGGCGTAGTAGTTGACCCCTTACTGTCTTGGGAAGTCCCATACTGTCTTGGGAAGTCGTCAAAAAGGTCGTCAAAAAATGCAACACTATCCTGATCTCCCTTTATCGCTTTCGGCATCACTTCACCCAGGAAATTCTCAAAATTCTCATCCAAACACGTCTTCCCTCATATTCTTCACTGTCTTTCGGCGTGGGGAGGCGCTACTAAAACTCAACTGTCTCGGATCCAAAAAGTCATCAACTTCGCCGCAAGGGTCGTGACAGGTATGAGGCGGAGCGACAGGATCAGTCCAGCACTCCGGGCTCTAGGATGGCACAGGCTGGAGCAGCTGGTTGAGGAGCGAGACATGGTGAAGGTCTTCAAGGCGCAGCACTTTGAGCTCGGCCCTCCAGCGGTGCGTGATATGTTTGTCCTCAGATCTGCGGTGTCTCAGCGCGACACCCGTGCGTCCGATGCCGGTCAGCTTCGCCTGTCTCGGTGTCGTCTGGAACAGACCGGAGGTCGTTCCGCCACCGCGCGGCTGTGGTATGGAACAGACTGGCGACAAATGTTACCAATAGTGTCTCAGTTGCGACTTTCAAACGTGCTATTGTTACGTTGCGACGGTGAAAACTGCCCTAGCGTTCTTTAAGTCATGGAATGTCATTTGTAGGTGTCACTTGAATGCTGTGTTGGATGTCATATTGTATTGTTGTAGCGAAGATGTAAGGAGCCCAGAATAGTCACTTGTGGATGGGTCTCAACAAATACATACATACATACATCTCAGGAACGGCTGAGCCGATTGTGTTCAAATTTGGTGTGTGGTTAGGGACCCTCCGCCGCCGCCATCCCACAAGTCATGTGTGGGGTGCCTCTGCACGTGCGCACGTGCACACCCCTATTATATATCTCAGGAACGGCTGAGCCGATTGTGTACAGATTTGGTGTTTGGTTAGGGACCTCCAGCCGCCAATTTCCCACAAGTCAGGGATGGGGTGGTGCCTCTGCACGTGCGCACGTGCGCACCCTTTTTGTATCTCAGAAACTACTTGCCCTATCGAGTTGAAATTCACCATACATTTCCTTCGCGCTCGCTCGTTCATCGCCGACTACGGCGCCTTACTGGTATCTGGGTAAGTTTATGTTAGCTGTTCAACGTCATGTGATTCCGTATCAAAACATAGTACCTTGACTTTGGGTTTTGTAATATTGTTGACTAAGTGATAGCAGAATATCGTTGCTTTCAAATATATATAAATATTCAAATGCGTTGCAAGAAGTTGTTATATACTAATATATAAAATGCAAATTTATTGTTATCGACTAGATCCGTAACTGAAAACAAATTATAACGTACTACCGTTGACGACCATGGCAACGTTATTGTTGAACGCCGTTATTCCGCGTAAACGTATAGTGACCTCATAACGGTTTTGAAATATGGTGAATTGCGCACATTACAGCGTATTTCTTTTTTATCATAAGTTACCTTAATATGCGTTGTTGAAAACCTACAATTTACTAGGATATTTATTGAAAGATAAATTATAAATATTCGCGTATGCTCTCAAACTGCTACGCTGATTGGTTGAGCGTTCCGCAGCATTCCAAGGCAGCATTTGTAAACAAACAATCCTGTGAAGACTGTCAATCCTGTCACCGCTTCTGTGTGATTTCATGGTCTGGGCAGGGGCGTCGCTACCGGGGGGGGGGGGGGTCCGGGTGCCCCGGACCCCCTCCCCCCTTTTGAGCGGGCGCCGAAGGCGCCCCTCAAAAAGTCGGTCTGTTCTGGGTTTTGAGAGGGCGCCGGAGGCGCCCCTTTAAAAAAAACTCAAGAAAAAATAAAACCAAGGAAAAACTAAAGAAGCCACCAAAAATGTCCCGCCAGTATGTGTGCGCCCCTATGTCAGTGAGGTCCCAAGCCAGTGGCGTACCGAGTATACGGTCATTCAGGGCATGCCCTGGTCCTTTGGACCCGAGGCGCCCATGCAAAGCTGGCGATCAGTGACGGCGCCCCTCCGGCCAGTGACGGCGCCACTCCGGCCAGTGAGGGCGCCCCTCTTCGGCCCGTGACAGCGCCCCTACGGCCAGTGACGGCGCCCCTCCGACCAGTGACGGCGCCCCCTCCAGCCAGTGAAGGCGCCCCTCCGGCCAGTGACGGCGCCCCTCCGGCCAGTGAAGGCGCCCCTCCGGCGGGTGACGGCGCCCCTCCGGATAGTGACGGCGCCCCTCCGGCGAGTGACAGCGCCCTCTAACTAGTGACTACCCTCTCCGGCCAGTGACGGTGCCCCCACCGGTCAGTGACGGCGCTCCTCCGGCTAGTGACGGTGCCCCTCCGGCTAGTGATGGCGCCCCTCCGGATAGTGATGGTGCCCCTCCGGCCAGTGACGGCGCCCCTCCGGCCAGTGACGGCGCCCCTCTGGCTAGTGACGGCGCCCCTCCGGCTAGTGATGGCGCCTCTCTGGCTAGTGATGGCGCCCCACAAAATGTTAAAGTACGACGAGCACGTGAGGAAGGAGAGGCGCCCCCCCCCCCCCCCCCCCCTCTGCAAAATGTTCGCCAATATTGGTGGCGCCCCTGTCGATTGAGTGGCGCCCCTCAAGGCAATGACCTGGTCCTTTGTGAATATATGCGCACGCCACTGGCCCAAGCTCATGGACGCCCCTCTTCCAAAATGTGGCGCCCCTTTATGACAGTTGCGATGGCGACAAGATGCTTCCGAGGGCGGCAAGGTGTCAGTTCCGAGGGCGAAATGGAGCCTTCTAAGGGCGGCATAATACGCTCTAAGGGCGGCAGAATGCCTTCCGAGAGCGGCAAGATGGCGGCAAAATGCCTTTCGAGGGCGGCATGATGCCTTCCAAGGGTGGTATAATGCGTTCTGAGGGCGGCAAAATGCTTTCCGTGGGCGGCCATATGTCTTCCGTGGAGGGCGGCATGAGGCCTTCTAAGGGCGGTATAATGC
This sequence comes from Chirona hameri, assembly GCA_036785665.1. Lineage (NCBI taxonomy): Eukaryota > Metazoa > Arthropoda > Thecostraca > Balanomorpha > Balanidae > Chirona > Chirona hameri. Next base: position 14,252 of record JAXIVJ010004200.1, on the reverse strand, counting down.
GCTCTGAGTGCGGCAAAATTCTTTCTGAGGGCGGTAAGATGTCTTCCGAGGGCGGCATGGCACCTTCAAAGGGCGGCATAATGCACTCTGAGGGCGGTAAAATACCTTTCGAGGGCGGCAAGACGTCTTCTGAGGGCGGCATAATGCGCTCTGAGGGCGGCAAAATGCTTTCCGAGAGCGGCAAGATGTCTTCCGAGGGCGGCATGATGCCCTCCGAGGGCGGCAAGACGTGTTCCGAGGCCTTCCGAGGGCGACAAGACGTCTTCTGTGGGCGGCATAATGCACTCTGAGGGCGGCAATATGCTTTCCAAGGACGGCAAGATGTATTCCGAGGGCGGCATGATGCATTACATGGGTGGCATAATGCGCTCTGAGGGCGTGAAAATGCCTTCCCAGGGCTGCAAGATGTCTTCCAAGGGCGGCATGATGCCTTCCGAGGGTGGCAAGATGTCTTCCAAGGCCTTCCGAGGGCGGTATAATGCGCTCGGAGGGTGGCAAAATGCCTACCGAAGGCGGCAAGATGTCTTCCGAGGGCGCCATGAATCATGATGTTTTCCGAGGGTGGCATAATGCGCTGTGAGGGCGGAAAGATGCCTTCCGAGGACGGCCTTCTAAGGACGGCATGATGCCTTTCGAGGGCGGCAAGATGTCTTGCGAGAGCGGGTGGAGTTTCCTATTCAAATGGTGGGGCCCTGCAACTTCCCGCTTTGCCCCACCAACTTTTGTCAGATTTGAACGGTCCCTGCATTAAAATGACCATTTTTCACTTCAAACACGCAAAACCGTGGCAATGTGATAGTTTGCCCCACTAACTTTTATCTGAAAAGATACACTCATACTTCCGAAGGCGACGAGATACCTTCCGAGGGCGGCATAATACGTTGTGAGTCGTGACTGTGCAGTCGGCGCCCCTGCATGCCTCGCAGGGGGGGGGGGGGGGGGGGGGCTGGGCTGCGAGTGCAGGTGTCGCCTCTCGAGTCGTGAGTGCCGGCGGCACCCCTTTGGATCGAAAATGAGGCCCCTTTTGGACTGGAGATGATGACCCCCAACAGCCGTATCCTCCCCCTCCCGAAATGTGTTTTCTGGTTATGCGCCTGGGCCGATCCCTTTCATTATAATTAATCACTGCACCCTTCATGGTTCACTGAAGCGATGGGTACCATTTGAATGTCTTTGTGATTTACCGTTTGCAAGTTATTGGCTGATATTTCCTTTCCTTCCTTGATCAACTTTCCCTTATTTTTTTTTCTTCATTGTGAAATCTGTTTACGGCAGCGCAGTTGCTATAGCAGAAGACCGACATAAACCGCGATGTTTTGTTTGACATTGCGTGATTTTGAGTTCAGATCTCACAGGCAGTCATGAATAGGTATGTCCAATGTTAATGTGCAACAGGGGCGGATCTGGGGGGGGGGGGGCAAAAGGCCCATGCCTCCCCAAAGGTCCTGAAACTATGATTCCCCCCCCCCCAAAAAAAAAAAAAAGCGGTCGGACGTACAGTTGTAAAAATTGCCTTGGGAGCAGTCGGAATTCAGCTATCCACAATGTAAAACTTGCAAATTTCGCGCCGCTTCGCGGCATGACACAAAATACGCAATTGCTTATACAAATTTGGAAAAGGGGAAAATGAATTCATTAAGTGTCTGGCAGAGTCTCTTCTTGGCGGTACCTAATTGCTAGCCCCACGGCCCACTCCCTTCATAAAATATTAACTTTCAAGTGGGATGCGTTTTTAGCTAGTCTGCCCAGTTCCGAAAAAAGGCGACGCGACGGCAAAGACGCGGACATCGGCACCCGGAAGCTGCTCCAGCGGTCCCCAACTTGCTGGACCGAAGACCAGGCTAGGACCATCTCCCCAAGCCATCTCGCCCCAGGCTCCTCCAGATCCGCAGGAACCATTTATGTGCGGAAAAGTCGTTCTGCCTCTTGCTGCTTTCAAGCCATTTGCACTGTTACCAGTTGTTTGTTATTACAGTTCGGTACATACATAGTTGTTTGTAACAGTTCGGTACATACATTCGGTGTATGTATACAGTTATTATTATCATATGTACTATTGAGCGCTGACTGCCACCGGTCATCGTGATTTACTATCCGAATATATATATATATGAAAAACTACCTTAATTTCAATATTTTTCATCATACCGAGATGTGCAACCAGGAATAGGAGTTACCTGAGGCTTGGCTCCACTCACGGTCTGGTTCCAAAATTAAAATTTATTTTTCCACGACCTAAAACTAAAATTTTCACGCCGCTTCGCGGCGTCACATCGGTGGCCATCGTCATAACGAGTCATCGCCATCGTCTTCGGTTCGTTGTAACAGTGAATTGAGTGAATAGCATGTTTAGCTTCTTAATCTCTACAAGGCCTATGTTTCTGGGTTTTATCAGGCAAGCCCGTAAAAATTTCGCGCCGCTTCGCGGCGCTAAATAACAAGTACCTACTATAACATGAAAATCCACATTAAAAATGCTGGCAAGGCTTAAAACTACACCAATACAAAAATGGGTATATTGTTTTCGTCATTTCAGTCGACCCCTCCACTCAAATTATCGGCGACGCCCCTGGGTACAGCTAACAATTGACATAGTTTTGCTCATTGTAAGGCAGGGTCGGAACAATACAAACTGTAAGCTGACAGCTTTCCTTTTTTCGATATCCCAAAGGGTCGAAAAGCGAAAAACACAAAAATATCAAAATAAAGACATCATTAGAAATCGTGTGGTAGCAAAATAAAGTGGCCCAAATCCGGGAAGAAATTCGAAATTGGGGTAGGTAATGTCCGCTAAAAACGTTTGCCCCCCCCCCCCTCCCAAAAAAAAACAAACAAAAAAACGGCGGGCTGGATCCGCCCTTGATGTGCAATGTGCAGTCCTTGCATAATCGCGCGGCTGTGCGGGTGTATGTTTGTAGTTGTCAAAGCGGTATACAAAATGTAATTGCCCGCTGCGTAACGTCGATATTTATATTCGATATTTCTTCTTGATTCGTCGATATCGATATTCATTATTCATGGTTCACCACCTCACCTCTTTTTATGTGAAAGAGGAACCGGAAAATTAAGCAAGTGAAATCAGGGGCGGATCCAGGGGGCAAGGGGCCACGGCCGCCCGAAAGGTCCTGAAACCATGATTCCCCCCCCCCCAAAAAAAAAAAAATCGGTCGTCGGACGTGCATACCTACAGTTTAACATTTATTTTTAGGGGGAATGCGCCATTGCATTCCCTCCCCCCTCCCTTTCGCCCCTGAATGAAATCCAACAAATTCATGGGGTTTGCGCCCCTCTAGGCCGGGGCTCTGGGTATGGCGCCCCCCCCCCCCTGGCAGTAGGACCCCCCCCCCCCCTCCCACTGTTTAGAAGGTAGCGACGCCTCTGGTTGTGGGCTAGTGATGTCAAACTTAAGTGTTTCCCCGTAGTTTATTGTTGGTCGTTCAAATATCAATTACTGGAATTTGTCTCAAGTATGGTAAAGGAGTGGTTTTTCAAGCCGGAGCAAAGCATACAGTCAATCGCCGTGTGATCGCACGGATGAGACGTTCCACACTTGAACATGCCGTGTCAATGATCCTAAACCTTGAGCACTAAGGCTGAACTGTGAACACTTGCTGTCTACAGCGGAGCGCGCCGCGACAGGCAATCGTCAATGGGGTATGTCAGCACAATTTCCGCCGCCAGGGGCGCTGGCAGCAATGATGACCCAAGCGGCGATTGCCGCCATTGCACAGGTGGGCGTAAAAGAGTGATTATAGCCCTCACGAACCTATATCTCCTATAACTTCTTTATCTTACAACATGCATCAACCAGTAAAAACATCATTAGAAAGCCAATTAATCAAGAATACATTACCTTAAATATCGGACATGTTGCAGGGTATTTTGCTAACGCGGGGATGCTTGCAAGTTGCAATACTAGAACCATTAGGGTTACAATTGGATCTCCTCGGATCTCCAGAAATTACTGGACGGATTTTACCAATTCCAACGGCATTCGATGCCCCTTGAAAATGTGTGGGGGAAGGCCTAATATTGTTGACACTCGGGGGTCACCGATGACGTCACAGGTCACGTCCGAAAGTCATAATGTTTGACCGAGTCATAAAGGTCTCGGTTGGATGGAATTGTCGCGCAAAATTGCGATAACTCATAAGCAGTCAATAAATCGGCAGTGTGTCTGACACTTTCTAAGTACCCATGCAAGCTTTTGTTAATGACCTTTGGTCAGGTTCAAGGTCATCCGAGGTCACGAGGTAAAACTGCCGATTACGGTCATTAGACGTTTTGTACCACATGTTATGGGTTCGTTTTTCGTCTCGAACCCGACAAATGACCCTATAACATTGTTTATTCCATTTATATATATTTTTACAAATCAGAAGTCAAAAGCAAATAACGAAATGTTTTATGCATGGTAATTCTGTGAGAGGTGGTCGACTTTTTGTCTTTGAAAGGTCATAAGTAAGTGTATTTTGACGATATCGACTTCAAATTTGGTACACATATTCACTGGACACGTTCTCGATCACATATATTCCAGTGTTGGATAACTGATTTGTTTGGAAAATATTGGCAAAAACTATATTTTTGGGTCTTAGATTTCTCAAAAGCTTTTGAATTTCAATAAAACTCGAAAATTCTGGAGATTGCAGTTTGATAGCCAAGTCTATTCTCAGTGTCTGGTATATGATAAGTGAATTTGTCTTTAAAAATTGACTTATGACAGCGTATTCTGCAACCCCTTATTTTCAACAAAAACCGCAGACCATAGCGTCACTGACGTCATTCCCGCCGGTTGACCTAGTCATACAGCTAATCTTTTTCCTTCAACAAACATGTGTCAAAATTGACTGTGAGAGAGCGTACTGAAAGCTTGGTCGACGATGCCCGGTGTTGGTTTAGAAGATATCCGCAAAATAACGGGGGGGGGGAATAGCCCCCCCCCCCCAATTAACTCTCGGGTTAATATTATTTCGCAACACTAATAATTTTAATAGCGTGCAATAATGAGGTTTTGAGGTATCCAGAAAACGTTTTCGGCAGCGTCGAACGTTTCGCTTGTTTGCTGACTGGCCTTTGCTGACTTGTTTAATGTTTGCTATGTTTATGTTGTTTGCCATGTTGAAGGTCGTACATTTCTCACAAAAATTTGTGCAAATTTGCCATGATAAGATGTATTCCTGCTTTGAATTAGGGTTAGGCTTTTCCACATCAGGGGAAATATGGTTACCAGATGTGGTCAGAACTTGAAAGATAAGTATCTGTTGTAGAACTTGGGGCACCACTCTAATGCTCATCTCAAATAGATAACCCCCAACATTTTGCTCGTGGTGTATCCCTCGGGTACAAGCAAATACATAAATTAGTACATATCTGCTACAGCACATCTGCTAAATGCGCAATGCATTGTACCGATATTGAATATTGGTCTTCCGAGGCCAATCGTCTCAGATAAACGCATTAATATTATTCGAAACGTTCAAAAACGAAACCTAGGTATATTTGACAACTCGGTTCCGGTAAGCTTGGACAAAGGTCATTTTTGCCCATGTCCTTAGATAATTGATGCTTCGCCAGACGTACATTTCACCCTATTTATTATGTACGCATGTATACTGTATGGGACTATTCCAGGTAGAGGTAGACCTTGTTCATGAACCTTACATTTATTTAATTCTTCACACGAATTTCACGAGCACTATGATCGAGTTACAGCTAGTCACAATCACTGCTGATGTGACGCCTCTGCTGTGATGCTGTGCCAGTCTGTCCACCGACCAATGAGGACGCTTCTGAGCAGGGCACGTAGCCAGGATTTCGTCCAGGGAGGGGCGGTGCCTCGAAAGGGCCCCTTCCCGAGCGTTTGAAAGGGCCCTTCCAAGCGTTGAAGAGGCCCCCCCCCCCCCCCACAAAAAAACGCATGAAAAGGCACGTTAAAGGCTGGAAAATGCAGTATGGCAGGTATGGCATGGGCCATACCAACGTTTAGGAGCTTGGAGTTAGCAAACTGCCAGCATCAACTTTGAAACCAGCGACACGACTTTGGAATCAGGCTATACCAACTTGAATCTATTTTTAAGCTCAAGACCTGGAACTCGTAAACAAATTGCGCCGCGGAGCGGCGCGAAAATTTGGAGTTTTATGCCCTGGGTTGCTTTCTCATCAATGCGTCGCATTGCGTATGGTGCGGACCTCTAAAATTGCTATATTCTGTGCGTTTAAAAGTGCAGGGGAAAAGTGCTAAAGTGATATTTTGCCCAATAATATAGGAAAGTAGCAACATAACACATAATGCGCCGAGAAAACTGACCGATTTTTTTTCCTAACGCCTCATATAATTGAATTTGTAGTTAAATTGTGCCGCGGAGCGGCGCGAAAATTTTGAGTGTTATTCCCTGTACAACTGTATTCTTACTGTTGAAAGGCCCCAAGGTCCCCTCTGACCTGTTTCAGGGGACTCATCTGGGGTCCGCGAAGCGAAAAGACCTGATATGGAGTGGGTGATATATATATATATATATATATATAATATATATATATATATATATATCATATATATATATATATATATATATAATATATATAATATATATCTATATAATACAAAGAGGGCTTACTCTTACAGGACCAAAATAAAATCGAACTCTTTCGGGTATATTCTAGCACCCTTGACGAGGGTGTTACAATATACCCGAAAGCCTCCGCTTTTAATATTTGTATTGTGGAGTAAGTCCTCTTTGTATTTAATCTTCATCTGGGATCTCTCGTGCTTTGACCCTTCCGGTCTCACCAGAGACTCCCTCTGACCTTCCAAGAAGCCCCTCTTGTGGTGTCAAGGGGGCCCATTCGCGCCTGTTCAGAGGTCCTTTCCGACCTGGCCAGGGACTGCAATGGCTGCTTTGTCGCCCTGCCGACATGCTCAGGGACAGGGGCGGCGGATTGCGGGGCGCAGGGTACCCAAAATCCCCCCCCCCCCTCAAAATGAAAATCCTGGGGGAGGGAAGGGGTCATGTTGGTCCCCAGATTGAGCAGGCTAAATCTGGGGTTGGCAAAACTACCCTTTGCCCCCCAGGATTTTCGACGGGGGGAATTTTGGTTACCCTGCCCCCGCAATCCGCCGCCCCTGCTCAGGGGGCCCCGTCCGACCTGCCCAGGGGGCCCCTCCAGTCTGGCTAGGAACTCATCCGGCATGTTCAAGGGGCCTTCCGACCGGCCCAGTGACCCTTTTCGGTCTAGCCAGGGGCCCCTCTGACCTTGCCCAGGAGCCCCTCCGATCGGGCCCAGCGACTCTTCTGGTCGGGCCTAACGCTGGCTTCTTGTTGCCCTGCCGACATGCTCAAGGGGCCCTCCGACCTGCCCTGGAGCCCCTCCGTGCTGGGCCAGGGGCCACTTCGGCATGTTCAGGGGCCCTTCTCACCCCGCCCAGTGGTCCTTTCGGTCTGGGTCAGGGGGCCCCTCGATCTGCGCAGGGGGCCCTTTTAACTTTCCAGGGGCCCTCTGGTCTCGTCCCAGGGGCCCTTTAACATTCTAAGGCCTTCCGACCTAGCAAGGGACTTGCGCTGGCTGCTTTGTCGCCTTGGCGACATTCTCCGAGGGCCCTCCGACCTGCACTGGGGCCCCCTCCGTGCTGGCTAGGGGGCTCATTCGGCATGTTCAGGGGGGCCCTTCTGACCCACCTAGGATCCCTTTCGGTCTGTTAGGGCCCTCTGACCTACACAGGGGCCCTCTTAACTTCCCAGGGGGCCCTCTGGTCTGTCCAGGGCCCTCCAACCTGATCAGGGGCCCTTATGACCTGGCAAAGGACTGCGCTTGGCCGCTTTGGTCCCCCTGTCGACATGCTCAGGGCCTCTCAACCTGCCCTGGGGCCCCTCTTTGCATTGGCTTAGGGGCCCATTCGACGTGTTCAGGGGGGCCCATTCGACGTGCTCAGGGGGGGCCCTCTGACCCGCTCAGGGGCCCCTTCGGTCTGGTCAGGGGGCCCCTCTGACATGCACAGGGGGCTCTTTTGAACGTCCAAGGGGGCCCTCTGCTCTTTCAGAGAGGGCCCTGGTGGCCCTAAAGGGCCTCTGAAGTCCTCTAAACTCTCTTGAAGACCACGCTTCGTGTAGTAAACAGCCTAGGATAACCGCGCTTCGCGCGGTCCTCGTGCGGCCTTTTTCGGCGCGCTGCGCGCGCCGAAAGGGCCCTCGCGCGCCAAAAAGGGCCCTCCTGGCCTCCAGGGGGGGAGGGGGGGGGGGGGGGGGGCGGCGGCGGGCCGCCCCCGCCGCCCTCCCCTTGGCTACGTGCCTGCTTCTGAGTCCGCTGTAGTTTGGTTGGTTGTTTTATATCATCGTTGAAATAAAAACCTTCAAATGCGAGCTTAGATCATATACCATGCGCTGGGTTTCCTACACCCGGGGCGCTCAAGTAAATACGGAAACCTCTTGCAAAATGTTACATAAAAGGCTGAGGCGCAAGTTTTGCGCAACTTTTTCGAGCTTGACCCGTATAATAATATCCCAGTGCACATTCCTGTTGCTAGTTTTGATTCGCATAACCTGAATGATACTTATGATATCGGCACTATCGAATTTAATTACTATTAATTTTAGCATCAACAGGAATAAGGCGATATATTTACTATTATTTGGCTTATTGATTTGCTCATTCTTCTAGATATCATATGCACGACAACATATAATTACATCACACTGATGAACACACTAGGTGCGGAAAATGCAAGCATATTGCCTCATCATCACATTTGCCAGAACGTTCTAAATCGCCTGTGATTGATGAGTTTTTAAAGGTGATGTGAACTCTTGTGTTTAAGGTCCCATTCCTCACGACAAAAAAACATCGAATGATCAAATAAATGTGATATTGGTGATCAATGGACATTTTGCAGTCGATTGATATACATTTTGTTATCACACTCGGTAATTTATTTTGTGGAGTTGCCGCGAGGCTAGACCGGCCGGAACGCCAGCTTGTGCATTGGCGACAATGTATTAAGTCTCTGTTTGAAGGTGGCTCTAAAAATAGTTACGATCGAAAGTGCTAAAGGCTCACGTCTCATGTAGTTCGCTGAAGCTTTCTGAGTTGAATTATGCCATTTGTTTGATGATATCAATAATTGAGGTTGCACAAAATCGTGGAAGTCAACCATGGCGTGGGCCGAACCGCCATAATGGGCGAGTGGCCCATCCAGCCTCGAAACGGACAAATCAACCATATCGACTCGTCGCGGCAGCCGTCGTCGTCGGGGCTGCTGGCTGCGGCTCCTGGGGCGGGCAATATTCCTATCCCCGTGACTTCGGGGCCAAACAACAACAAAATATTGGTGGCAAACACAATGGTTGTACATTTGATTGTTAAACTGATAAACACTCCATATATTTAATCAAAAAATATGTAAGAAAGGCTTTCACTGTGCATTAATTGCGATGTCACCACAGATGGAACCTTTACCCTGTTTGAAAACACCTGCTTAAAAAACATACTCCACCTTTGATTGAGCAGAAGATCGTATTGCCGACACCTGCTTAATGACCATCCTGCTGGAGCAGCAAAGACCGCCATGCTCTCCAGACCAAACAAATAGGTAAATCACAAACTTTCAAATAAAATACGGCCAGGACCAACGACTTGGCTAGTGCGGTGGCATATGGTCTAATTTTTATTCCTGCTCAGTGCCACTCATTCAGCTCCTCTTGTTCCTTCTGCGCCGCCTGCACCATCGCTCATGTTCCATCAAACATCTTGTGTGACCTTGATCGTATGCTAAATTATAAATCATGACGTAACTAAAATACTGCCGTTCACACCGAGCCGCAGCCCTCGCCACCGAAGGAGACGACGGCCGGGCCGCGGGCGAGACAACATGGTCGATCGCCTGCTGGGGGCCGGACGCCGATTGCCCTTATGGCTGCTCGCCACGCATAGTTGACGTCCGGGGGCAATTTTGTGCAACCCCAATTATTTATATCATTAAAATTGGCAGCATTTACTCAGAAAGCTTCAGCGAACCACATGAGACGTGGCCCCTTAGCATTTTCCATCGTAACTATTTTTAGTGCCACCCTCAGAACAGTGACTTAATGCATTGTCGCCAATGGGCGGTGATCTCCGCTTGGGTCACATTGTACATCAGGCGCCATCTACAAATCTTATCACTGACATACCCCATTGGCGAAGGAGGACAGTGGGTATCCGGTGCGATGCGTGCCGTGCACCTACGTGTGATCTCTGCGTGATTATCACAACGAACATTTAAATTTGTTTTAAACTTGAGGACAACGCCAGCTGTTTGGCAAGTAGGACTGCTGTTTTGACAAGAGTTCGAGAAAAATAATCGTATTTGAAGAAACATAGGTATTTTATGGTAACTTGAAATAAATATTTTTCCCGAAACATCCACGTTTGTATTGCATGCCAATATGTTTTACCCGACCGCAGCCCTCTGAGTAGGAGAGCGAAGGCTGGCAAACCGGTTGGTCCATTGCGTCGAATATATCTTCTGTGCTACATTTTCTGATACTGAGCGTTTATGATAACGATATCAATAATTGTATACAACTGAAAGTCACTCGTAGATAGCCTAGTGTGTGTCACTGTCGTCCCAACTTCGAAACGTCCATGAAAAACACATCCGTACTTATATTTTGGCAAGATTATAGTTTTACTTGTCATCCGGCAGAGTCATTTACTAATGCTGGCTGCTTTTTGCCTTTGAGTTAATATTTGGGAGTTGTGATCCCTTGGGAGTAAATAGTATGTATCCCAAATAAATCAATAATTGTTAATGAAGAACAAGCATGTGTATTACCTGGGTCGTCACTTTGCTCATAGATACCATCTTTTGTCATACAGACATATTATCTCGGTTTAGTAGTCTGCACATAAACCGCACTGAAAACTACCGCGGGACCGAAAATTGACGGGCACCGCACAAAGTCGCCCGCTATCCGGTGTTCATTCCAAACAGCATTTCAGTGCTATAATTGTAGGCCAGGGGCGTAGGTATCCTATTCAGTTGGGGGGGGGGGGGGTGCTTTCAGCCCCCCCCCCCCCTCCAACTTGTGGCTCAGCCCCCCCCCCAACTTGTCAGTCAAGCCCCCCCCCCCCCCAACTTTACAGAATAAATATTAGACAAACAAAACTGTATGAAAGAATAAGGAAGTGAAAAACAGATATTTAACATATTACTTATATATAACTAAAGATTCAACACTATTTATGACAACCAGTCCCAAACAGTAAACAACCATGTACACACGCACTAAAAATATTGGCACATTATGAAATATAGTACATGGTAAAATGAGCAAAGCAAGACATCCCAATTTTGGCCTTGGTCCTGTTTAACGAACAAGCAATCCATAATCCATCTTCACATTAGCAAATGGTGTGCAGATTTTATGTACAATTATGGTTATGCAAATGACAATATGAAAAATAAAAAACAATATTGGATTTGACATCTCACAGTACACAGTACACAAGTACCATAGGCTGAACAAAAACATGAATGAGCATGAGTCCAGTTTCCTAGCTTTGAGAAATTTAGGGTGGGAAAAACTACACCTATTTATACAATTTTTCACCTTTTTCCCAGTTTTACCGTGAGTTTTCTACTCCTTATCTTAAAATGTATTGGATAATTGGAGCACTGATACTTGATTTATGGATGTAATGATACGACAGCCTGTGGAGGGAAAGACGGGAAAGAATTGGTATAGGTATAAATGCTGGTGAGCAGGTAATTGCAAGGGGTGTAACTTTGGAAATGGACATTAGGGGATGCAAATCGTAGCGTGAGGCCTCCTAGCAAGTTGTCAGGGGGGCCCTCCTGACAAGTAGTCCAGGGGCCTCCCCTAGTCCTGCCCCCTGGATATGCCTGCAAGTAAAGCCACGTTAAGAAAAGTATGTGTTGCCACTCACGTAGCTATCCCATCCCCCCCCCCCCCCCTGCCCCCTCCCCGGGCTATCAACCTTTGGGGCATTTACAAAAAGTAAGACAAAACCCAATTTTCACATTTGCCGTCCGACCATTTTTATTTTCTTGAAAAGTTCTGCACTGGGGGGTTTCACGGGCGGGGGAATTCATTGGTGGTAGACCCCCCCCCCCCAAAAAAAAATAAAGATACGGCCTTCCGTATTTTCCCAAGTTCAACTGTGCAGAGCCTAATTTTGACGACCTAATTTTGACGAAAAAAAACCCCCCACTCCGAAACATAAAAAAGCGATTTTTGATAAACTTATTTTGTTTGGATCAGGATTGGTCGACGACAACAATATTGTGCTAATCACGGATTTTCTTTTAAAAAAAGTCGCAATGACCTCGTGACCTACTTTTTGCGCCGTGGACCTTGACCTGTTAGAACTGAAATTAACATTTCGTCTGATGACGATGTAAACTTCATCGGATGGCCTTTCGTATAAAAGAAATACAAAAATGGGGTTCGACCCCCTGTACACATTATTTTTCAGTCTTGTAATACTGACATAATAGCTGTTCGGGCACCTTGTCTGTCGATAAACTTCGCATCTACTTGACATACGCTTCGAACAAAGTCAGAGTGACCTCCTGACGACGAAACCTCTCGGTTGGTGCCTGTCACATACCAAAATAAGGTCGCCATATGACCTGCCAGGCCAATACAAACGTAACGTGCCCAAACAAGCGTATTGTGTCAGCATTGCAAGGCCGTCAAAAGTAGTCTTTTTACGGGTCCAAAACCCAACTTTTTAATTTTTTATACGAAAGGACATCGATGAACTCAAATCGTCATCAGACGAAAATTTATTCAGTTTCCAACAGGTCATTGTCACAGCGCAAAATGTCACGAGGTCACGTGAAAAAAAAAATGAAAATCGAAAATCTGAGATTACCAGATTGTTCGTTGACTAATCTCGATCCAAACAAACGTTTATCAAATCGCTTCTTTGGTCCTCGGAGTTATTGGTCGTCCAAAAATAGTCTGCGCAGGACGAAATTGGGAAATTTTCGGAAGGCCTTATCTTGGATAGTATAATATATATATATATATATATATATATATATATATATATATATATATATATATATATATATATATAATATATATATATATATATATTTATATAGTATATATATATATATATATATATATATATATATATAATATAATATATATATATATTATATATATATATTATATATATATATATACTATTATATATATATATATATATATATATATATATATATAATATTATATATATATATATATTTTGGGGGGATTTTTTTTGGTCACCACCAATGAATTCCTCACCCTTGAAACGCCCAGTACGCAACTTTTCAAGAAATTACAAATGGTCGGACGGCAAATTTGAAGAACAAAAAATGGTTTTCTTACTGTGGAAGTCCCCAAAAGTAGTTTTTACAGTCGAACCCCACTTCTTCTTTTTATACGAAAGGGACATCAATGAAACTCAATTCGTCGTCAGACGAAAATATTAATTTCAGTTTCCAAGAGGTCAAGGTCACGGCGCAAAAAGTAGGTCACGAGGTCACGTGACAAAAAAAACAAAAATCGAAAATCCGTGATTGCCAAATTGTTCTTCTGCTATTCCTGACACATTAAAAGTTTTCAAAATAACTTTTTTTAGTCTCGGAGTTATTGTCGTCAAAATTAGGCCTGTACTTGGGAACTTGGAAAATACGGAAGGCCGTATTTTGGAAATGTTTATTTTTATTTTTTGGTCACCAGTCCTTCATGCCAGGGACACATCTTCAGCCCATCCCCGTTCCAGCTCATTCAGCCAGACCCAACACGTTCCAATTCAGATTCATAATTGATGGGGTTCCCATTCCCAACCATTTCAGCATATTTCACTTTTGTGGTGCAAAAAAAAAATATACGTCTGACCAAACCCGTTCCAACCCGTTACATTTCCAAAAAATTGCCCCATTCCCACCCATTCCATCCCGTTCAATTCCTATACGGGATTCCCATTCAATGAAGGGCTCTATGACTCACCACCAATTAATTCCCCGCCCTTGAAACCCCCCAATGCACAACTTTCAAAGAAATCAAAAATGGTCGGACGGCACCCCACACGGCTGTCTTACCACGTCCACGTCCACGTCAGTGTTGTTTTACCACGTCCAGTGTTGAATGCCCCCTTTGCTTTTGACTGCGACTGTGACTGCGTCCCCACCCCAGTCAAAAAAATCCGTGGTGACGCCCCTGTGGATGACCTACGAACTGTTTCTGTTCACTGCTATG
>JAXIVJ010004199.1:62500-85542 GCA_036785665.1 Chirona hameri | reverse complement strand
TATATATATATATATATATATATATATATATATATATATATATATATATATATATATATATATATATATATATATATATATATATATATATATATATATATATATATATATATATATATATATATATATATATATATATATATATATATATATATATATATATATATATATATATATATATATATATATATATATATATATATATATATATATATATATATATATATATATATATATATATATATATATATATATATATATATATATTGCTGCGCAGCGTTCAAAATATATATGTGAACAAGCGCGATCACCGTGGAAATCGATAGTCGAACGGGGTGACACCGTATAGGATCGATGAGGAAAAGGACGGAAGTGACCCCTGGTCCTTTCGACTAATTAATAAATCTTAATTTATTTATAAATTTATGTTTATTCCATCCACGCACCACACGCAAAATTCCATTACACGGTGGCCGAGGGAAACTCTGAAGATCTGTCGCTCATTCACAATATTGCCTCCATATGCTGAATACCAGTCATTCACAAATATATATTTGGTCATAAGCCTATCTGGGTAATTAAGCATTCCTAGCACCACCCTTCCACATACCCACATATACGACTAGAAGTCATTTTAGCACACACATTAGTGGGCCCGAAACTAAAAGAGAAAAATCCGTCAGAACACAAAAAGTAGATATAGACAGCAAAAACACAATTTTTGACCAGGCCTTACACGGTTGACATGTTAGCTCAATGTTGATGTCGACTAAAACTGTTTTTAAGGAAATGGTTCCTGGTATAACAGACGCAAGGACGATAAGTTACTGCATCATATGTCTTCCACCACATAAAAGTGCCTGACAAGAGGACCATATAACGTGGACACTGGACAGCAAACTACGCCAGTAAATATCAGACAATCTCTGTCCGCACAGCAATGAGCAACATCACAGCGGATAAAAATCACAGAGTATCACAGCGGATAAAATCACAGCGGATAAAAATCACAGCGGATAAAAATCACAGCGGATAAAAATCACAGCGGATACAAATCACAGCGGATACAAATCACAGCGGATCACAGCGGCTAAAAATCGCCACCAGGCTGATGGTATCCGAAGGCTTCCGTTTTATTCATATTCATCTATCACGGTGATAAAATATCACTTTTCGTCACCTACATAGTGATCTGTAGTACCTTTGCGACACACGCATCCGTGTCCCGAGGCGGTTGCAGGGGGGGGGGGGGCATCCGGGCCATCCCCACCCCCAAAGGTTCATGAGGGGGGCCAGCATATATTTTGCCCCCCCCCCCCCCCCCCAGTCACTTCGGGCCCGTCTGGGCTCCAGGTCAGAATGGGCCCTCAAGAGGTCAGAGAGGAGGCCAACTGGAGGCCGGAATGGCCCCTAGGAGGCTAAAGTGAGTCCTCTCGAGGCCAACGTGGGCCCTCTGGAGGTCGGAGAGGGCCCTTTGGAGGCCGAAGTGGGCCCCTTGTAGGCCAGAGTGGGCCCTCGGGAGGCCAGAGGGACCAATAGTATCCCGAGGGCCCTCTGAAGGCCGGATAGGGCCCCTGAAGGCCAAAGGACCCTCTGAAAGCCAGAGTGGGCTCTCTGCAGGTCAGAATGGGCCCTCTGGAGTCTAGAGTAGGCCCTCTGGAAGCCAGAGGGGCCACTGGAAGCCAGAGTTGGCCCTCTATAGGCAGGAGTGGGCCCTCTGAAGGCCAGAGTGGGTCCTCTCGATGGCAGAGTGGGTCTTTGGAGGACAGAGTAGACCCTCTGGAAGGCAGGGGCCCTCTGGAGGTCAGGGGGCCTTCTGGAGGTCAGAGTTGGCCCTCTGAAGGCAGGAGTGGGCCCTCTGGAGGTGAAGACCACATGGGGCTCTCTGGAGGCGGAAGTGGGCCCTCTGGAGGTCAAAGTGGGCCGTTCGAAAGCGAGAATGGCCGTGGTGAAGCCAGAGGGGATCCTCTCTAGAGGTAAGAATAGGTCCTCTGAAAGCGAGAATGGCCGTCGTGAAGCCATAAGGACCCTCTGAAGGCCAGAGTGGGCCCTCTGGGTGCCGGAGAGGGCCCTCTCGAGGCTGTAGAGGGCCCTCTGAAAGCCAAAAGAGCCATATGAAGGCCAAGGGGCCTCTGGAGGCCAAAAGGGCCCTCCGAAAGCCAGAGTGGATCCTCACAGGTCAGAATGGGCCTCTCTCTGTCAGAGTGGGCTCTCTGGAAGCACCGACCAAGGGCCCTTTCAGACCAACCGAGGGCCCTTTTGCCAAGTTGCCCCCCCCCATGCCAGGGCTGCGACCGCCCCTGTACGTGTCTGATAGCTTGCCTGTACCTCGGCGGTATCCAACACCTTTCAGTTCCTCTTACGGTGTCCAGGATTGCTAGTCCAGTCCCCCGGGGTATCCAATGTGTGGCATCCAGTGCGGGACTGCCGGGTCCGTCACCGCCAGTCCCCCGGGTATCCAATGTGTGGTACCGAGTACGGGACAGCCGGGTCCCGTCACCGCCAGTCCCCCCGGGTATCCAATGTGTGGCATCCAGTTCGGAACTGCCGGGTCCGTCACCGCCAGTTCCCCCGGGGTGGCGACCGATTACGACAATCCTGCGGCCGACCCCGCGGCCAATTGTGGCCGAGCGGCCATCCGTAAGACGCCCGGTTATTTGTCCAGTGACCGCGAGGACCAATCGACCGACGCTGGGACGGCCCGGATGGTGCTGCCGAGCCAGCTCAAAAGGTGCGTCATTCCGCCAGGATCACTACAGTGGTCGGTCTTGTCAGGTGTTTCGAAATAGATAAGAAAATGAAAAGATTGGCGATGAAAACTGGGGAAAGATGCAAGCGGGAGAGCAAGGAAACTAGTTTGAATTGTGTGATGATGGCGTTGTCGGGAAAATAAATCAGCTTTCAAATGTTCCCTTCTGAAAAACCAACTCAAATTGCCCATCATCATGTTCTTTATATATTTATTTCGTCGTCGGCCATCGAGAAGTTATTGAGCTATCAGCCTTAAATTTGATCAAATTTCGTCGAGCCAAAGATAAAACTCGGATGGACAATGGCAGCACCAATAGAAGTTACGACGTCCAATTGGTATTATCTCCGACGTCTCATCTTCGGCGGGTCACATCGCCACGGCCCACTACCAGTCCGCTGGTCGATGATCGTAGTAGCGGGCCCTGGCTCGCTTTCAAGGCATTCATTTCTCTGTCGGAAGAGAGCTGTCATTGGGTGACGGAACGCCCCACGTATCGGCCAGTAAGTATGATTTACGACGTGCTTAACTGCTTAGTAAACCAGACAGAACTTGGGGCTCGCAGAAACCTCTATGTAAAATGCGCATTTCTTGTCCAGCTCTTTATTACATTGTTGGCGCCATTTTTCCCTCCCAAGAACGCTTTTTACCAGTCATGGGACTGGCATCAACGCTTACCTTCTCCGGGTATTTCTGTAGCAAGAAAATCCAGCTTTATTGCGTCTTGTTTGCAGCAAACATTCATTCTTAACACCAGTAACGCGCCGTAATTGACGATGAACGAGCGAGCGCGATCGAAATGTATGGTGAATTTCAACTCGATCGGGCAAGTAGTTTCTGAGATACAAAAAAAGTGAGCACGTACGCACGTACGCACGTGCAGAGGCATCCCACCCCTGACTTGTGGAAAGGCGGCGGCCGGGAGGTCTCTAACCACATACCAAATTAGAACACAATCGGGTTAGCCGTTCCTGAGATATAGAATAGGGGTGTGCACGTGCGCACGTGCAGAGGCTTGTTGGAAAACCCCTGACTTGTTGGAAACTGGCGGGTAAGAGGTCCCTAACCACACACCAAATTTGAACACAATCGGCTCAGCCGTTCCTGAGATATAGCATAGGGGTGATCACGTGCGCACGTGCAGAGGCACCCCATCCCTGACTTGTTGGAAAGGTGGCTGCTGAGAGGTCCCTAACCACACACCAAATTTGAACACAATCGGCTCAGCCCGTTTCTGAGATATTGAATAGGGGTGTGCACAGACATGTGCCAATAACCAAAAAAGATCCGGGATCCAGGATCCCTATGATCCAAGATCGGGGATCTTGTTGGATCCCGGATCCTGCAGGATCATTTTGTCGTGGGATCCTGTGAATCTTGGATCCTGGAAAATTATTTTTCGTGGGATCCTGTGGATCTTAGATCCTATTTTTTGGTCTATTTTTTGTTCATTTTTTGGTCAGCCCTTTACGGGACACATTTTCAGCCCCCATCCCGTTCCAGCTCATTCAGCCAGACCCAAAACCGTTCCATCCTGAATTCATAACTGATGGGGCTCTCGTTCCCACTGTTTCAAAGCTTAAAGGGAAATAATGACCTTTTTCCACTAAAAGGGAGTTAGCACTTGAAATCGCCAGACGAGATCAAAATATATTGTAAATTCATCACATTTTGCATGAAAACTTTCCTATCGAAAGATATTTCAAGTTAAAGTTGATAAGCGTTCCACACTTTTAACGACCGGTACTTGCACTATTTCTGACCTTTTGTCAAGTACTTTTGGTCCTCATCAAACTGCGGGCTTTTCCCGTATTGTTTTTTTTACGCAATGGAGTGGAAAATATATTGTGCGTTCTGCTTGTTGTGATTATATGCCCGGCGATCTTCTAAAACTAACAGCGATTGGAAAAAGTGGCAATAAAATCGGAAGCTCATCGATGCACATCAACGCGGCATAGTTAGTGGTTGCGACCCTCACTTTTTGAAAATCGATTCATTTGTTTTCAACATTAGGAGTTGTGTATAGTTTGTCTGTGGCTGTATATAACACTATGCTTTATTTTATCATGAAAAATAATATTTTTTCCCAAAAAAACCTAACGAACAATAACACAAAACTGGCAATTAAATCAGAAGCTCATCGATGCACATCGACGGCGACCTATTTAGCGTCGGCGATTTGTTTACAAAGTCATTGTCATGCTTCTCGGCGCACTTAACCATCTCGGCGCACTTGGCGAGTTGTTCCTGATTAGTGTACCCAAGTCCCGTAGCGGCTTTGTTAATGACGTCACTGGTGCCATTCTTGTGTAGCATTGCAAAATATATCTGATTTCGAGTTGAAAGCTAATTAAAGACTTATTCAAATTATTGTTTTTAAGTTTGAATTTTCTTGTTAATAATTATTAAAGGTATTTTATCACTGTATTTCATAGCAGTTGACACTTCAGAAACTTGTGACGTAATAATATTGTATCCAATATGCATTTCCCTCACCTTTTGCTATTGTGGCACAGTGCCGAGTGCTTTGCGAATACTAGCTTGCCTGGGGTTCAATTCATTCCGCTCTTATTTTATTCGAGTTGGTATAGTTTGCATGTTGTTGTTATTCATGACTTATACTGATAGTCAAGTCATGCATCACGGATGCTTCACGGATTGCTTCACGGATCAGAGCGCTGCTCGAACGCACGCTAGTAGCGCTTTCGTTCTCCATGGCAACCAGGCGTGAGCCAATGAAAAGCCAGAACGTGTTCCCTTTCTGGCCTTTGATTGGCTGACGCCTGGTTGCCATGGAGAACGAAAGCGCTACTAGCGGGTGCCCGAGCAGCGCTCAGTTAAATCAGAAATGTCACAGAGCCTCCACAAATGCCGCACTCGATGTTAACAATGGTAGGGAAGGACGAATTTGTCAATGACCTTCATGAAGTACAAAAGGTACTTGTTTTGTATTTTTTCCAAACTTACAACTTTGAATTTGGGAATAATTTTATTTAATTCTTAAATTTAAATAAAATAATTTTAAAAACATAACGGTAGCCTAAGAAATTGTTTCTAACAAAATCAAAAGGTCATTATTTCCCTTTAAAGGAAATAGTTCACCTTCGGAATTTTTTTCAGAACACGATTTTATTATATTTTTAATACAGTTTCTTTTTGTCTTTTTAAAAATGGTCTTACATCGCGCTAATTCAGGACAGAAGGTTGTAAATTATTGATTTTATGGTGTGCGTTATTGGTCTGCGCATGCTCCATGACAGTGCTGGCACTTTCAGACGGTACGGTACATCATATATGCGCCGTATTCCTTCGCCAAAAAGTCAAATATCTTCGGCTGGAGAGCCTTTTCAGCCAAGAAAAGTTCCAGATAAGGATTTCTCAACACGGGCTACCAGAGGACAAAAAAAGTGCCTTCTTGCATGCTATGGTGTGTAGCATTTTTGGCTGATGACACAGCGATCCGTGTAGCAATTTTAGGAAACGCTGTACGTGAAAAGACATCAAGACGCCGACTTAATATGAAAACCATTAGCTTTTTTATACCTAAGCATCATCAGGTGTCGCTCGCTGTGCGACGCTTCATTTCGCGAATTTAGTGGACCATTATCTTTCCGGCCACCAATCCCGGGGAGTCAAATCGCTGTTTTTTTTAGTAATCGCTGGTTAATAATAGCGCACTGCAGTATTGCACTTACTAAAAAAAATACGTATCCAGCTAGGAGGAAGATAGTAATGGTCGAAGACCAATTGGCATTAAGTACCCATTCATCGAAAGTAGAGGTACTTACATACCAACTAAGTACCAGGTATCAGCGGATATCACACGATTTTCTGCGTTTGGTAGTGAAAAAAAAACAAACTCTGTATGTGAAAAACATAGCCCTGTATTTTAGACACATGCCTATGGTCTATTTTGAGTGATCCATCCTGTATTTGAAAAAACTCATAAATTTTCGGATATATTTCACCACAATAGTTGGCCACCACACTCTATTTCAAGATGTTCAAGAATGCAATCGAAGGGTTCTGGCATCACAGGTATCACACAATTTCAGCAAATATATTTAAAAATAACATATTTTTGAGTTAGGAAACAATTTTTCAAAGCTAATACTGAAAGATTTCATCAGGTGTATGATCTGTCATGGCCATTGATATGTTAGTTGCATTTCTCGCCGTTCGTTCCTCCTCCAGAATCATTTCAAAAGTTAGCTCAAAACAAGGCAATAGATACCGCTCAAAAGTTGTTTATATGGTATATAAACAACCTCTTATACGACCTATGTATGACCTTGATACGCTTGATACGGCCCAAAGTTATAAAGTTACCTAGATACGGCCCATGGCCCTATAACGATACGGCCTTGATAAATAACTATGGTGAGTACTGAGTGCGTACTCACCTCTTTTAGTGTTGCTGGGTTTGCAAAACCTTGCCATTGTTAGATTGTGCCATGATATGTTGTTTTGTAGGCTGGGATAGCAGAGGACTTCAGTGGACCAGTGGTTGGATATTTATTAGTGAATTGAGGATGATGCTGCTTGTCTATTGCAGGGTAAAGTAAACCACTGTAATTCTGCACACATCATATTGCCAAACTTTGCATGCCATTGGTGATATACTGCAACAGTATTTTGGTCCAATCCAACTGGGGCCAGCCACATAGCCTTGCAACAAGACTTCAAAGGGATTGCCACCCATTGCAGGATGACCTGTGTTTGGCTGATTCAAGGTTGGACTATTTTTACTATTTCATGCTAGGTATGTCAGTATTGGTAGGGCAGGCGTCACATTTCCGTACACCAGCTGTAGGTAGTGTAACAAGGGGCGGGTGGTGTAACCAGCTTGATGTCATCGCTGGGAGGGTATAGTTAATGGTGTAGGCCTGTTTACTACTTGATCAGATTTAATGGCGGGGTTAGGTTAGGTTGGTTTAGGTTATGGTACCTAAAATAACCTACCCTAACCTAACCTCGCCATTTAGTATGATCAAGTAGTAAACAGGCCTACGCCATTAAGTTTGATTGAGTAGTAAACAGGGCCACACCATTAAGTATACTCTCCCAATGATGTCATCAAGCTGGCTGCACCGCCCGCCACTTGTTCAGGCTTGTCACACTACCTACAGTGTTGTGTACGGAAGTGTGACACCTGCCCTACCAATACCGGTATGTCCTTGTCGTCTTGATCGTGATGCACATTTTTTCAGGAAACTAATGGAGATAAAATTACAGTATTTGAATACTCCTCTTAGGTTTACCTTTAGGGTAGTGAACTAGTTTATACTAGTAGAGTCTATTCAAAGTCAACCTTGGAATATCAGGCATTGTCTGTACTTTTTGGTCAAAGGATTTTGATCCTTTCCTTCTGTCCTGGAGATTTGCTCTCTTTCCACCTGATCTTAATGTTGTGATGATGATTATTTGGGTTTAAGGGCGCCACAGGTACTAGGCTATGTTGTGCCCATTGTTCTTAATGTCATTGTAGTTAAAATAGGATTACATTGTCCTCACAAAAATGTTAAATATATTATGTATCACATAATTTTATTTTCCAGGTACAACAATTATATAAAATGCAAATTTTAGTTTGCAACAACAATAACATTTCATTCTGCACTCACTATGTCATGAAATTACAAAAAAAAATCAAACACTGATCATGGTCCTGGCTTGTGTCCTGGCATTGGTAAATTTGGGTGGAAAACCACACCCTATATATAGATACTATTTTTCCACTCCTTATCTCAAGATGTACTGTGCATTTTCCACTCCTTAATTTTAAACACACTGAATAATTGGAACACTGATACAGATGTATGAATGTAACAGTAGGGACAGCCTGTGGAGGGACAGGCTGGAAAGAAATGGCATAGATTATAACTAATTCTGGTGGGCAGGTAGCTTGGTATTGATAAAGCCTTGTACATGTGGTTTTGGTTGAATTTTCCACTCTTTGTACTTTTTTTGCCAGAATTTTTGCACTGCACCCTAGCTCAAAGGCAATCCTAGGACCGTGTTCATGGCTCACATCTAGTCAGGTGTGGAAGTTCATTTTCAATTCACTCAACATGTAATATGTTCACACCTTCAGGCTTCCTGAAGCAACACAAGCTCACAACTTATGAAGGTAATTGCCAGTTGTAGAAAGAGTTCAGAAAAAGACACACAAATGACAAATTGCTTTGATAGAATGCTGTACAAGGATGAACTTATGACATTTGATAAGACACCAAAAATGACCAATTGCTTTGATAGGTTGCTATACAAGGAATGCTGTGATATGAATTTATAACATTGGATATGTTGCCATTGTGGCAGCCTGCTATCACATTTTGGGTGAAATTTTGGCTGTTTAAATTTGTCCCAATCCTTCCTATTTTTTGTAGACTGGTTGGCAAATGTTTGTTGGCGTATAGAACTTCACACTTGGTCATGTGGTTCATCTTATATTATTTCTTGGTGCCAACTCTAACTATTTTTGCTTACAGTTTTCAATGCAGGGTAAATATTTTGATTACATCTGTAAAAAATACACTGCTAATAAGTAATAACCTATTTCAGGCATTGCATTCCATTTTTCCTGGTTCTCATACATCAGGCAAGATATCACAAAATATAATGGGCGACACTGTGTTCTTTGGCAGAAAGTGGACATTACTGTCAACATTGCCACTTTCAATACACTCATTTTTTAGTTGACACAAAATTTGGCTGTGCAATACGCATTTTTTCCTGTATAGCAGATTGTTAATTTGATTAGATGCCATTTTCAGCAAGTGGCATCTCTAAATAATTGGAAAGTTATGATGTTCAGGTAATAAAATCCAATAACATTTCAAAAGCTCATCATCAAAGGACCTTTTGACATTATATTAGAGGCCTGCTATCATATTGAGTGGAATACCAAATTGGAATACCAGAGTGGAATCAGATGTTCAGCTTTCGCAACTACCCACAGGGCCAGAGGACAACTTTGGCCAATGGCCAGTCTTCGTGCAGACGGCTGTGCCGAGGTATTTTGCACACAAGATCGGCAGAAGCGCATATGATTCATAAATAATTTAACAGACCTTAACAGACGGAACAGGAAAAGGAATTTTCATTAAATTCGGTGCGTGTCGAAAAATGGTTGAGAACAAGATCTTGATACACGTGTTATACACCGAGGTAGCAATATTGCTTCGTGTAATAGTAGGTAGCACTCCGAACACTTTGTTGACCTCTGCGGGCTACAAAACTGCTATTTCAGTTCAAAACCCATGTTGAAGGTGAACTATTTCCTTTAAGCACATTTCACTTTTTGTGGTGCTTCAATATAAGAATGCATGTATTTCATGCTTTGAAACTCCCACACTCAATGTCAAGAGT
The DNA here is from genome assembly GCA_036785665.1 of Chirona hameri. Taxonomy (NCBI): domain Eukaryota; kingdom Metazoa; phylum Arthropoda; class Thecostraca; order Balanomorpha; family Balanidae; genus Chirona; species Chirona hameri. The sequence continues at coordinate 75,422 of JAXIVJ010004199.1, read as the reverse complement.
GTAAGATTTGCATGTGGTGATCAGACATGTGCCAAGATACAAACACAAATCCGGGATCCAGGATCCCTAGGATCCAATATCTGGGATCTTGGTGGATCCTGGATCCTGCAGGATCATTTTGTCGTGGGATCCTGTGGATCTTGGATCCTGGAAAATTATTTGTCGTGGGATCCTATGGATCTTGGATCCTGGAAGAAAAATTGTCGTGGGCTCCTGTGGATCCTGGATCCTGAAAAATCAGTTTGTCGTGGGATCTTGTGGATCTTGGATCCTATTGTTTGGCCATGGCACATGTCTGGGTGTGCACGTGCGCACGTGCAGAGGCACCCCACCCCTGACTTGTGGGAAACTGGCGGCTGAGGGGTCCCTAACCACACATCAAATTTGCGCATAATCTGCCCAGCCGTTACGAAGTTTTTGCGAGAAAACACTTTTCAACACCCCTCACGCGGCACGCGCAGTGGTAGTCACCCACATGAGTTGCCACTGTTTGCAAACAGGGTAGGTTGGATGGGGCTGCTCAGCAAAAAAAAAGTATGCTTATCAATCGGACGTGTGGTTGCAGAGATATGAGTTTCTCAATAGCGTCGCCACGGGTCGGGTCGGGTCGGGCCGCTCATATTCAGATTTTTCCCATATACCACGGAAGGACGAGCGAGCGCGAAGCGCTCGCTCGTAATAAGCGAACACATCACTGCCAATGTCGGCACCCAATGCGATCTAGGCATCCTGCTAGCTTCAATATCCCCAAAACAATCCACATGTCTTTTCTGCTAAAGTGGCTTATATTTCACTTTATCAATAATAACTGCAATGGGGGATACCAATGTTGTCTGTAAGCTCTCTGCATCATACAATGGGGTGAAAGGGTGTAAACAAACAACGCATAGTGTCATCAAACTGATTTGCCGGCATAACAAGATCATCAAATTACAGGCGCTCTACTTGTAAATGCCACTCACTTTCGTCAGACGTTTGGCATTGGTCCATTGTTCAAGATGTGCTGACCGTTAGAGGCAGTGCAATATGAATACGACTATTCTGCGAGACAATCATCCAGTTCAGGTATTCGAACGAATCAAGACGCCAACATTCCATTCATCAGACAACTGGCAAGCGTGTACCACAATGGAACAAAAACGTTGGTTTTCTAAGCCAGGCCAACCTACCTTTTCTACTAACAATTATCAACTGGCAGAAAATCAACAAGTAAAAGCTTAATATTAACTTCGCCGTCATATAAATTGCATGAAAACTTGCATAGTTCATGTACTTTACACGTTGAACAGGGTATCTGGCAGGATTAAGAAGCTCGGTACACACTATAACCAACAATCGGAAGCAGAGAGCTGCATCCAAAACGAGATCTAAAAAATCACAGAATAGGAGGAACAGTAGGGTAGCTAGTAGAACAGTAGGTAACAATAGCTCCACTGCTCCACTTCGTGTGTGCAGGACGATGTATTTGTTAACGATGTATATGTACTGGATGTTAAATTCTGAAAATGGTTAGTGATACATGATATGGTGTCCTGCGAGGCAATGTATGTGGCCGTTCATGTCCGTTGTCACATGTGTGCCGTTCACGTCCATGTGTGCCGTACAACCCAGGACGGGCCCATGAGGCTCTTTGTTGTACTGAAAATGTATGTCTTTATGTCTTTATGTCTTTATGCTCATCATAATCAACAAACAAAATACCACGCAAACACTAGCCACGCTGATAATCATACTCTGTGTGCAATGGAGACCACCTCAACACACCTGTCAACACTCTAACCACATCACCAAAACAACAAGGGGCACCAGATCGGATATTGCGAAGTGTTCCCTAAAGAGGAACATAACACACCATTCATCGCTTCGGCCACGTCACACTCCACTGGCCAGCTTTTCAACCAGCCCTCAGATCGTATCAAACCTCCGCGAAGACCGGTAGCAACACAGAGCTACACATCACCGCCCCTCACCGCCTCAGAACCACACAGCTGCGCCGACCGACGCTGACAGCGATGGCAGCGCCTCTGGCGGTGACACCACACACTAGGTCCGCGACCCGTTACTGCCTATGGCGTCGTTCATGAGCCGTCTTGGGTAGTGCGGGCGGCACAAACTGTCTGAGCTCGCTGTGCAGCCGGACGCCGGGTACGGTGAAGACGCTCTGGCAGGGCGACAAGTCGGCCAGGCCGGCAGGCATGTTGGCCAGGTAGCTGTGACGCATGAGCGCCTGCTTTGCCGTGATCCGCCGCTCAGGAACCAACTGTCAGCACAGCGAGACACGGTTAAATGTCGTACAATACAATGTAAGATACACAAAACACTTAATTTTAATTTCTCAAATATTTTGTTTAAGACATAAGACTGCGAGGAACTGTTGAAAGACAACGGTTTATCAGCTGTTTTCTTCTTCAAGTGCTGGTGTTCAATAACGATGCTGGTTGTAACAAATGTTGAGCTTACATGAAGTAACCGGGAAGCGAGCGCCTCAGCGTAAGGGAGCTCAGACAACCGGGGAACACGTCATCTTCCAGTCGATGCGGTCGGTGCACTTTCAGCCTCTCTGGCCGGTGGTGGTGCAGTGCGTCCAGTCCCGGTCACGTGCGCGGATCTGGCGTCCTGTCACGCGGAAGATCTTGTCCAACTGGTCGGAGACGTCCCGCACACCGGAGAAGGTAGGCACCCCGGCCACATCTCCACAAAAATGCAGCCGACGCCACACACTCCTTTTTTTCTCTTTTTTCCATTATTTATTGTACACATACACCGTTCGTGCCACCACATGAACATTAACATCTCGAAACATCCTGTAACACAGCACACCTCCGCTACGACAACTGCCCTGGACAGCCTCTGCACCTCTCTGTTTTCCTATCAAATATAGTACCTATGTACTGCCTCTCCCCTATCTACTGCCATGGCCTTGCGGATTCAAGTTTAGGAACTGCTTTAGTGGTTCCCACTTCTTTATGAATACTGGAAATGAGCTATTCATATATGCTGCAAGTTTCTCAGTCTGACAATCTTGACTGATTCGAGCTGCGAATTGTGCAACACTTAAATCCGCCTGCTGCTGGATTATTGATTTTCCCACAATAATGGCATGTCTCCAAAGCCGCCCGCTATCATGGAATCCTAACATGACGTGTTTTTCTTCCAAAACCGATCTTGGCTGTACGCATGTATGTCTGTTTAACCAATCTTCAACTAAACTCCAAAATCTTTTTACAATCGTGCACGACCAAAATCTGTGACGTAGCGTTTCTGGGCTCCTTTTACATCTGTCACAGCAATCAATCTCTCTCACTCCCATTTTATAAAGCAGCTTATTTGTTACCGCTGTAAACGTAATAATTTTGGTAGTGCAATGCCCAGTAGTAGGAGGAGCTAGTTGCGAAGCGGACCGCTTGATATGTTTCTGGCCAATTTATTTCACCGTACTGTTCAATCCATTTGTTCTCCCAATGTTTAATAGTATTTCTGCACTGCGTTAAGCGATTATAAATATGTTTCGTGCCTTTCTTTCCTCCCATAAGATATCTGATTTGTTCTGCAATTATTGGCGCCTCAATTTTGTCTTTGAACATTACGTATTCTCCAGGTAAGCTATTTAAAAGGCCGGCATAATCCAGGAATGTTCCAGGCAGGTTATATACATGTTTCGCTTCAGCAAAAGTCATTATATCCCCGGAGGATGTTCGTAAATCATTGAAGTGCAAAAGCCCTCTGTGCACCCACTGGCCGATCTCATCAGTTTGGTATTTCGTATAGTCGGATTTCCACAAAGAGATACTACCCATAGTCAGGTCTTCTAACTTAAATGTGCTAACGAAAGTACCCCAGCTGTAGGTAACTTCCTTCCAAAATGTATTACTTATTTTATTGCTAAGATACTTCATGAAACTACTGCCTTTATCCCAAACGAAATTAGTCTCCCCAACAGATAGTACATGCCTGGCAATAACTTCCCAGGGGTGGGTCGTGATGAGAGCCCTCTTCACCCACGTTATTTTCAGTGCGGTGATGAAAGACCTCAGGTCTGTCATACACTGACCACCTAACGCGTATGGTAATGTCAAAACTTCTTTTTTTATTTTGTTTCGCTTCCCGTTCCAAACAAATCTTTGCATCATGGTTTCTAACCGGGAAATCATCTCTTCCTTTGGCTGAGGCAGTGTAGTGAGGATATGTGTTAGTTTTGACAGCACCAGTGATTTAAGCACAGTAATTTTTCCTGTGATTGTTAGCTGTCGCCTCTTCCATTGACTGAGCAATCTTTCTATTCCATCTATTTTTGTCTCGTAGTTGAGCATCGTAATGTCAGCAAGTCTATTGCTAAATATTATGCCCAAAATCTTAACGTTATCCTTCACTGTCAAAGGTATACACACATCTTCACATGTCTGCCGTCTCGAGTCTTCAACACCAATCCTCATCGCTGTCGTTTTTTCAATGTTTGGTTTTAAACCTGAGAATTTAGCAAAGGTGCCGAGCTCCGCGAACAGCTGGCGTGTTGAATTTGGACTACCGTCTAACAGGCACAGTACATCGTCGGCATATGCCGACAGTTTGACTTCATTTGTACCTATTTTGATGCCTTTGATATTTTGATTGGTTCTAATTTTATCCAACAAGTATTCTAGTGCGATAATGAATAGGTAACCACTAATTGGATCGCCCTGACGTGCAGATCTACTTAGACGTATTGGTTCTGAAATATGACCGTTATACGTCAGACGGGAGAAAGATTCATTATATAAGGTGTTAAACCAGTCTACGATATTCTGGGGGAAACCTCTAGCTAAAAGAGACGCCCTTATCCAACTCCATTCAATTGCATTAAAAGCGTTATCCATGTCCACGGACACAAATAACTCTTGCGATCCTGTCTCGTTCACGCTGTGAATAACATCGTATGCAAGCCTTGTTGCACTCCCTATGAACCTGCCTGGTACAAAGCCTGTTTGCTCCGGTCCTATAATCGAATGCAATACTCCTTTTAGACGTTGTGCTATTGCTGCCGATATGATCTTATAACCAGTGTTAAGCAGGGTTATTGGCCTGTAGCCTTTTATAACGACTCTAGGTTTACCGGCCTTTGGTATCAGTATCAAAACACCTTCACGCAACGTTAGTGGAAGTGTTTGTTGATTTAGACTTTCTTGACACATTCTATAAAAACAATGCTTGATGTATGTCCATAGCACCTTATAAAACTCCGGCTGAAAGCCAGAGCTTCCAGGAGACTTGTTACCTTTCATTGCATTCAAACTTCGCTCTAACTCTGCCATTTCTATCGGGCGCTCTAGTTTGGTGTGTTCCTGTTCGGACAGCTGTTTCAGGTCTCTTGCCTTGAGGTAAGTCTCTGTATTGCGGTCAATTTCATTACTTTGAGAAAAAACGTCCCGATAATGCTCGACAAAACACTGCATGATCTCCTTTTGCGAGTAAATCATTCTCCCGTCTACCTTTAAGAATGCAATTAATCTACTCATATAGTTACGTTTCTCCAAGCCAAGAAAATATTTATTGCCTCGTTCTCCTTTCTCATACCACAAACATCTTGAGCGAATTATACTACCCCGATTTTCTCGGCGCGATACCCTTCAAACTCTATTTTTTTTTGTCCTTCAGAAATTGCTGTTTTACCATGTTCTGTGGATTCTGGTCGACCTCTGCTTCTAATTGTTGTATATCCCTAGCTAAGTTCCTCTCGAATGTCAATTTATGTTTACGTTGGCTAATTGAGTACGAAATTGTATGCGTCCGTGAATTCAATATCAAGGCTTCCCATAACAAGGAGTGTGAAACATTGAACTGAGCTGTCTGTCCAAGGTCTTCCATAAGAAACTCCCGCGTATATACAGGAAGAGAGTAAAGCTCCAGTGTGTCGAACACCGTTTCTCTCATAAGTGATAAATACTCTTCATCTTTCAGCAGAGATACATTGAATTTAAACCAACCCTTCCCTCTACTATGCTGATTTATGACGACATCGATACGCACCGCTGAGTGATCGGTGCGGTATCCGGACACGATATCAGCTCTCTGAACATTACCGAAAATATTTGAAGACACTAAGACATAATCTAAACGAGCTTGTTTCACATTTGGACTAATTTTTTCCCACGTATATCTTTTCCTATCTTGATTCAGTTCTCTAAAAGAGTCCTTAAGCTCGTGTATTTCCATTAACTGTTTTAATTCGCCTCTTGCTCCCACATTATTCTCTCTGTCATAGTTGAAGGTATCAAGCTGTTGATTTAGGGCAATATTTAAATCACCGCACATTATAACTGGTAGAGATTCATCACATTCTGTCATTTCATTTATCATCTTTGACAACTCCTTATAAAAAGAGTAGGATTATCCTCATTTGGCCCATAGACTGAGATAAGCACGACCTCAAAAGTTGTGTTAATCACCGCTTTAATCAAAATAACGTTTCCAATATCGTCATGCTTTACCCTCAAAATATCAAGCTGTACTCCTTGATTAGGTAAGATTGCGACTCCTCTAGAATTGTTAGTCCCCGGGGAAATAAACAGGTCTCTTCCCCAGCCATTTCTGAAAGACTTCAATTTCTGGCTATTGCAATGAATATCCTGCAGCATAATGATATCAGCATCAGAACTTCTCAGATAGTTTAACACATCTTTTCTCTTCTTGAATTGCCCAAGACCACGGCAGTTCATTGAAAATATCTTAACGATAGACATGACCGAAATCTACACGCCGATTCGCAAGAACATGCGACGCACGCGATTTGACGTCTAAGCCAGAAACAAAGGCGTCAGCAACTGCAGTTATAAGACCCAAGCCCCTTCCATTCAGTGTTATCCCATGGCAGCTATCCTGCATTACCCTAAAGTCCCAGGTCATGCGCACTAGTCTATCACTGGGTGGTACCAGACACCAACCAATCACACACCAGGTCTCGTGACATCCCATCACGTGACCCACTCGTCCGGAACGCAGCCGCAACGGCACAGCCGGAGGCAGCGTAAGCCAGCCCGGCCGGGGCGGCAGAAGTGTGACCTGTGCACACAACTTAGTCTAACGGCACGCGCGAAGTTCGTAACTGACTGCACAACACATTTGATACCCAAGACCGACACTAAATAAACGGACCACGTACCACTAGCTCCCCCACACTACAACGCTCAAGTAATACACATACCCGTATATTGCGTCTCCGTAAACGTGTTTCAGACTACACGGAACTGAGTAAACATATTCTGAGACAAGACACATCTGCCGCTGTCAGATCAACCAACATGAACCCCACACGAAATAACACAGCTTCGCTCATCACCCTATAGTGACGACGTTACGTCACTTCACTCAGCATTGCTATCGCGCAGCACTAGTCGCTAGACGCCTGTCCACGTCGGCCAACGAGTTCGCCTTGTAACTCACACCGACCTGCTGTTCTTTATAGAACACGTCCCCACCCCGTGTATACACAGTGTATATACGGCCAGACTTCTTGAGCTCGAGAAGTTTTATATACGCCTGCTGTCTATTCTGGCTCAACGACTCGTTGACAAACAAGGACAGCCGGGGACGCTCACCTCTAGGAGGGATTCTGCGGTCATAGATCTGCTGGCGGACGGACGAGGGGCCGCCTCTCGTGAAGCGGCACACGATTTTGCTACCGCCCGCTGACATACGATGCGCGTGGTCGATGTTTTCCCGCCTCACCGTTATCCCCAGGCTGTTCTGGATCACGTCGATCAGTACCGCCTCGATGTCCTCTGGGCCGTCCTCCGCAGGCGGCCGAGCGGCAGCTCCGTCGATCCCCAGCATAGCAGCAGCGCCCCGCCGTTGGGCGCCTGACTCCGTCCCTGGCGAGGCCGAGGAAGCCTCCGTGTCTCCAGCCGGGGTCACCGGCGCAGCTTCCTCAGCGCCGTGGACACCGGGTCTGACGTCACCCCGGGCTGGAGTGACGTCATGCCGGCTCGGGCCACCTGCCTCGCCAGCCGTTGGCAGCCGGCCAGCTCCACCCGGCTGGGCGTCGCCACACACTCCTAGAGACGTCGTGTAGTCTGTGAATGGGAGGGTCATGGTGAAGCCTTTTATGCCGACATGTCAAAAGATGTCGTTAAATCTGTTTGGAGGGTAGTTTGTAAAGGAGGTCTCACAATTGCATAATCCTCTCACATAGTGAAGAGGTGTCAACTTCTTAAAACATTATCGTGCTTGCAAGAAATGAGAACATTAAGATGATAAGCAGCTAAAATGGTGAATAGGTAGTACTCATCACATACTTATTTATTTATTTATTTATTTATTTATTTATTAACCTCGTAGTAGCCGTCCCCTATACATGGCCGAAGCCAAAGGGGCTATTCCTGGCACAGAGTCACACAATGATGGCGTTGAAGTGGGTAAAATACAAGCATACAGTACAGTTAAAAGTCGAAATGAACATATCAGTCTGCGTCACATCAGATCAGCCCATCAGCGGCGATCGTCATCGTTACCAGACACCAGTCGCCTCTTCAATGCGCGCTTAAACAATGTGATAGGCATGGCGGTAAACTCAGGTGGCAGCGAGTTGTACTGGTCAGCGGCACGATACACGAACTGCCTTTTACCCGCTGCTGAGCCGCGTATGTTGGGGAGACTCAGCAAGTCGTCTCTACGGGTGCTATGCACGTGCTTAGGTCGCTCGCGGTTTCTACGGAATTGGACGGCCAGAGGCTCAGGCTGCCCAGTGCGACGGACCTTGTGGAGCAGTGGCAGTGTGTGATGGACGACCAAGTCCGGGGAATCCAGCCAGCCCAGGTCCTCTCGCACGCCAGAGATGTGATCGAATTTGCGCTTTCCAGAAATGATGCGAGCTGCAAAGTTGAATATTTTTTGGATGATAGCCAGATTTTTTTCCAGAACCGTTACCGTACACTGCGAGTCCGTAGCGGATATGCGAGAAGACCAGGGCCGAGACGAGGGTGGGTAGGCAGCCCGGTGGTAGGTAGTGACGTAGGTGAGAGATGGCGGCCAGGATGCCAACACACCTCCGAGACAGCTGCTCAACGTGTGAATCCCAAGAAAGATAACGGTCGAAAGTGATACCGAGATTTTTGGCTTCGTTACCGGGGACGAGGTCCGTGTTGCGAAATTTCACTGTGAACGAGGGCATGTTGCGTAAGTTTTGCCGAGTGCCGATAGGGAGAAGCTCAAATTTTGTTTCGTTTACTTTAAGACCGCTTGACCGAAAGTACGCGTCCAGGGAGGATAGGGCTGCTTCCATGTCACCGATCAGAGCCGGAAGGGCGGATTTTTGGCCAGAGACGAGAACCTGGGTGTCGTCGGCGTATTGCGTGACAAAAGCGCCAGCGGCATGCAGGCTGAGGTCATTTGCAAATAGAGTAAAGAGTAGCGGGCCGAGAGAGGAGCCTTGGAAAACTCCCTGAGTGATTGGACGAGATGCCGATATCAATGTTGAGGAGAGACTGACGCTCTGCGTATGGCCGGACAGGTAGTTAGCAAACCAGGAAGTGTCGATGCAGTAAAGCTGCAATTTGGCTAGCAGTTTGGCATGATCGATGACATCGAAGCAGCGACTCAAATCGATAAGACAAAGGAGCGAAATTTTACTTTGATCCATAGCGGAAAACGCGTGGTCTGAGATGTTGATGAGGGCTGTCTCGGTAGAGTGCCGGGGCCTGAAACCGTGCTGGGATGGGGAGAGGAGATGGTTGGATGCGAGGTAGTGGTGGAGCTGGTGCTGTACCACCTTCTCCACTACCTTCGCCATGACAGGAAGGATTGAGATGGGACGGAAGTTGGAAGGATTGTCAGGATCCCCGGACTTGTGTATCGGGTGTACCAGGGCATGCTTCCAGACTGCTGGGACTTCGTTAAAAGTGATGCTAGAGTTGATGATGTGCAGTAAAAGAGGGCCGATAGTGTCGAATGAAAGTTTAAAAATGCGAATGCAAAGACCATCGTTGCCACACGCGGATGTGTTGCGCATGTTAAACATGATGAGGTGCAAATTACTGAGGGTGATGGGTTGCAGGGTAAAAGCGCAGGCGCCTACGCGCGGCAGCCGCACCGGCACCTCCTGGACGGCACCGAGCGCGGCCACCTCTGCGGCCACCCGCGGGCCGACGCCGACAAAATACTCATTCATGCTGGAAGCACGCCCCGGCTTGGTCGCTTGTCAGTGATGATGTGACGCATGTGCCGCCAGAGGGCGCTAGGGCCAACGTCACGGATCCTGTCGGTGATATCGCACCTGCTGTCCGCACGAATCGCTGAGCGCACCTCCCGATTGAGCTGGCGGTACTCGGTGGAGGCGTGCCCGCCGGCACGCAGGGCTACGCCTCTACGGACAATCAGATCACAGGTCTGGTCGGATACAGGCGGAGCCACCGGGTTCCTAAGCCTAACATCTCTAAAGGGGCATGTCGATCGATAACAAGCCGTACCCGGCTGGAAAACAGCTCCCACTTCACCGCAACCGAGTTAGTGGCGAGCACAGCGGACCAATCGACAGCAGCCAGATCGCGATGGTAGGCATCAGTGTCAATGCGACGCAGCATTCGAGCACGCACGACAGTAGGTATATGGCGAGGCTTAGGTAGTTTAAAAGACATCCGGATGAACTTATGAGGGCTAAAATGACAGTGACGAGTACCAGTGTTGTGAACAAGATCACGGTTGATGATAAAAACGTCTAAAAGTGAGCCTGACGAGAACGTGGGTTCAGTGACGGTTTGTGTGAGTGAGTAGACAGATAAAAATGCGGACAGTCTGCGACGTGCAGGAGCGTTAACGTCACCTAACATATTACAGTTAAGGTCACCTGTGATCACAACGGCACAATCGGGATAGTTCAAAATCACGTGCTGATACTGCCACTCCAGATCGTCGAAGTCGGCATCCAGTGCAGCGGAAGTGTTCCTGGGCTGGCGGTAAACGGCGCCGATCACTACCTTGTTGCGATCCCATCGGAACAAGCTCCACAGCGACTCAAGTCTACTCAGGTTGTTGGCGGAGGCGGGGACACCGATCTTCTTTACCTCGATGCCGTCGCGGGAGAGCACCGCGACTCCGCCGTACCCCTTGGGTGCAAACTTGCGGTCGGAGCGATGCAGGGAGTAGCCCGGGAACACAAGCAGGCGATTTGGCACGTGGGGCTTGAGCCAAGTCTCACACAGCACTGCAATATCGTAGTGAAAAAACTGGAGCTCACGAGTTAGCTCGACGGTCTTGGGCTTAACCGATTGAATGTTAAGCGAACAGATTAGAAAGTTACCGTTGCTGACGGACCATGATTTGCCTATGGAGCCGAGCAATACATCCGGAGGTCGATACCACAGCGTTACAACTTCGTGGGAGTAGGTATGACTTGGTACTGACTTGGCTCGGGCCAGGCCTGAAACACAAATGCTTGAGATGTCACTAATGAGTTATTTATGGGCATATTTATTAAATTTGTTCACTTCACCAGTGAACACCAGTACCGACAGCTCAACTCTAAGACGAAAACATACCCTTTCTCAGGCATTCTGAAAACCAACCAGTTCAACTTGGTACTGACTTGGGCTCTGGCCAGACCTGAAACACAAAAATGTGGCGTGTTACTGAGATGTTAATTAACTACTCATGAATTTATTAATTTTCTTCAGTGATTACCAGTAAAAGTGGCCTACTTCGCTGATCCCAGATGGAAACATACCCTTCATCTAGCATTCTTTAAACCAGTTCATGTCCACCAGTCATTGACCGTCGGCTAAGAGGTCCTCCTCCTCACCGAAGTCAGCCAGTTTCAGCTCCCGATCTGCGAGATGAGCAGGTTCTGTGGTTTGACGTCTCTGTGCAGGATGCGGCGGGCGTGGCAGTAGCCGAGGCCGCGCAGCAGCTGGTACATGAACAGCTGCACGTTCTTAGCGTGAAGACCGCCTGGATGCCGGTCCAGGCACTGGGCAAGGTCCGTGTGCTGCCGAACAGAGGGAGTGGTGGAGTGCGGCATTTATGTGTGATGCACAGTGGGCAGGCAAGTAAAATAAGACAAGTCCGCTCTTTTGATCAGATCGGAAAATCGCTAGTGGGACAAGTCTTGGCATGCCTTATTCTTGATCAGGCGCGCACACAAGGGGGGGGGGGGGCACACGGGCCGGTGCCCCCCCCCCCCCTTACGAAATACGGGACCCCTCTGAGGAGGCCCCATGAGTCCCCTCTGAGGCGGCCCCGTGGTGCCTCTGCTTGGTTGTATTTTTTGTTTGGCACATTTTGTGGAAATGTTTCGAAAGAAATACATTTTTGTTTTTAAACAAATGCGTGTCAAAAACTGAAAATTTCGAAAATCCGATATAGCCATTTTGAAGTCCTGTTTGGCACGCGGGCCCGCGCCCCTTAGAAAATGATATGATGCCACCGAGCCGCCCTATGAGGCGGCCCGGTGGAGCCCCTGTCCGGTTGTATTGTTTTACAAATAAAAAGTGATTTTTTCTCTCATCCGAAGGGGCTCACCGCGAAAATATAGAAAGCGAAGTTATCGCGAAAATGTGTAACGGGTCGAAGCTCTAAGGAGAAAAAAGATAAATATATAAAATAAGACGAAGTGTACCTCATACAGAGGCGCACACAAGGAAGGGGCACACGGGCCCGTGCACACCCACCCCCCCTTACGAAATGCGGGACCCCTCTGAGGCGGCCTCGTGGGGCCCCTCTGAGGCTGCCCCGTGGGGGTTCCTCTGAGGCTGCCCAATGGGGCCCCTTTTTGGTTGCATTTTTGTAAAATAAAAATCAGGATTTTTTTTTCTCCAAATGAAAGTAAAAGTTTAACATTTTATATTGTCATCCCAAGGGCCCAGAGGCGCACACAAGGGGGAGGCACATGGGCCCGTGCCCCTTACAAAATGCGGGGTCCCTATGAGTCCCCGCATTTCGTAAGGGGCCTCGCGGTGGG
>JAXIVJ010004199.1:5000-57500 GCA_036785665.1 Chirona hameri | reverse complement strand
TGGAGGCAGGGCAGGTACCGGGCCTCATGTCTGGAGACAGGACAGGCACTTGGCCCGTAGGCAGGGCAGGTACCGGACCTCACGTCTGGAGGCAGGGCAGGTACCGGGCCTCATGTCTGGAGACAGGACAGGCACTTGGCCCGTAGGCAGGGCAGGTACCGGACCTCACGTCTGGAGGCAGGGCAGGTACCGGGCCTCATGTCTGGAGACAGGACAGGCACTTGGCCCGTAGGCAGGGCAGGTACCGGACCTCACGTCTGGAGACAGGACAGGCACCGGGCCTGGAGATATGACAGGCATCGGGACTCACGTCTGGATACAGGACAGGCACCGGGCTTCACGTCTGGAGATAGGACAAGTACCTGTCCTGTCTCGATGGGCGGATCAAGCTCATGCAGTCAAATTTGTTTGGTACGCACTCCTCCCAGACCTCCCCACCCACTTTAAATCCATTTTGCCATGGAGTTAATCTGCTGGTGTTCCATTCCAGTCAGTGGCGGCCAAGGGCGCCGCCACCTTCCGAAAGTTGGGGAGGGGAGGGGGGTGGTGGACCGGAGGCATTCTGAAGTCGATTATTTCCATGCAACGCCCATAGGTGTAATGTTAAAATCCGAAAATGTTGGGGGACACGTCCCCCCAGTCCCCCCTGTGGCGGAGCCCCTGGTGGCGGCGGCAGGTATTTTCGGATGGGGAGGACAGGGGTCTCCTCGGCCAAAGGGCCTTTTCCCACGGCCAAAGCCCCCCCCCCCCAACACAAAAAGTGGCGCGAAATGGTATCTCCTCTGATTTAGGCCACTATATTTTGCAGGGCTTCTAAATGGTCGCAAAAAAACGTCGGGAAGATCCATGTTGAAGTTCCAGGCCTTCCGAGGGCCCCCTTATGCCGACTGAGGGCCTTCTGTCGGCCTTAGATGGCCCTTCAGGCTGGCTCGGGTACCTCGGGCCCTCGGTCAATTTTTCGGTCAAAAATACAAAATCGAACCAACTTCTTGAAGGACCAACTCTTACAAATGTATGGGGCGGGTGGGCAAAATCATATGTTCGCCCCCCTCTAACTTCTTGATGGTAGGGGGGGGGCAGCTGCCCCATGCCCCCCCCCCCCCTCCGTATCCGGCGCCACTGATTTCAGTGCGTGTGGAGCTTCTCTGCAGACCTCCGCAGCCTTGAAACTGCCACTAGTGTATAAATTATAAGTCCGCTCAATAGATGGCGCTGTGAGCGGGTGCCTTAAAATCCTTACAGGAAATGCAGAGAAACATCTTCATTGTCCATGATAACTCCATGACAATCACTACGGTTGTAAAACAGCATACGGAGAATTCGAAAATGATATTTTCAGAAAATTGTAAACAAGAATTCATGCCCAGATGTACGATATTGACGAAAAAATCGCAAAAGTGTCCCCCAAAAAAAGGCTGGTTGGCACCTCTAGATTTGATTTTAAAATTTCACAAAATTCATGTAAGTTTGAAATGAAGGAGCGAATAATAATTTAACTATCAATATGTGCATGCTCGCAAAAACCTATCGAATGACCCGGCCTAGATTATGTCGTAACGATAACGTATGGCTTGGGGAATAAGTATTATAAACATTGCAATATATAGCGCTGGACAAGAACATGCTGTTTCAGTACCTTATTCCCTTCATTGCACGAATTAACTTTTATATATATCGTGATTGTGGCTAAAATCGTCTATAAACACTTTTCTCAGCAATATTCTTAGTGAAATTATACGTCACGCGCGTGCAGATGCCGTCACAATGATATTGCGTGTTTTTTACCAATCTGATTTCGCATTAATTACTCTATTCAGAGGGAAAAATCTGGATTGGAACCAAGTAACTGATATTATATTTTTGTCCGCGTCCATATATATTTGTATGGCTTACTAGTAACATGATTATTCATTTCTAGCTTCTCTCAATCATTTCAGAGGTTTTTTTAAAGGTGAACAGTTTCCTTTAACTGGACTATGAATCGGCTGAAAACCCAAATGAGAAGTACGCAGGCCTCGCACCCTGATTATCCACTTGCTTGTATTTTGTGAAAACGTTCGACAGCATACTAGTTTGGGTTATATCCCTGAAGTTTATGCCATCTGAGTTAACAAATAATTTGTGGAAAATTATACGTTCGAAATTTGTTTCAGAAAATGATAATCTTACTGAATGCGGTGCCGACTCTATTTATTCCGCTAACTTTAGGGTGGGTGTGGTGTGAACTACTTCGTTAAACCATCCTGTCTTACGGTACAGTCTTCCGGTAAAGCAGAATAAGACATTAACGATTTATTTTGTCTGAAAGGCAAGTGAAGATGTTTCTCGATCTCAAACATCGACTCAATCGCCGCCGCCAGGCCTCGGTGGCGCAATAGGCAGCGCGTGAGTTATAATCTCAAGGTCGTGAGTTCGATCCTCACCCGGGGCAGCATTTGTATTCAAGCGGCATTCCAATTCGAAAGGTTACGCGGTTATCCCGTAGTCACCATACTTTAACCCCAGCCACCTCCGCCAAAGCCTAGCTACAATTCTCCGTTGTGACTACTGCACTGGTCGCTGGACCTTGATACTGTACAGCAGTACACAGGAGCATTCCGTTGTGACCACTGCACTGGTCGCTGGACCTTGATACTGTACAGCAGTGCACAGGAGCATTCCGTTGTGACTACTGCACTGGTCGCTGGACCTTGATACTGTACAGCAGTGCACAGGAGCATTCCGTTGTGACTACTGCACTGGTCGCTGGACCTTGATACTGTACAGCAGTGCACAGGAGCATTCCGTTGTGACTACTGCACTGGTCGCTGGACCTTGATACTGTACAGCAGTGCACAGGAGCATTCCGTTGTGACTACTGCACTGGTCGCTGGACCTTGATACTGTACAGCAGTGCACAGGAGCATTCCGTTGCGACTACTGCACTGGTCGCTGGACCTTGATACTGTACAGCAGTACACGGAAGCATTCCGTTGTGACCACTGCACTGGTCGCTGGACCTTGATACTGTACAGCAGTGCACGGGAGCATTGCGGGGCAGCCTATATTCAGGCAGCAGGTAGCAGCAATGCAAACATGTTCAAAAGAACACGGTCATAGCAAAATAAGAGGAAACTCTGCGCAGCATGCACTCAAAGCTACAACGAAATTTACGCCATGCCTGCTGCTGTAGTATGCAATATGCATGGCGTAAATTATATTGTAAACAGTTGAACATCACATGCGGTGCAGTTGTCTCCTTTTGGCATAACGTATGGCCGTGCCCTCCTTAGCATTTTGTTTAATCGAGGGAGACTTAGTCATATTTTTGTTAGCTATAAAACCGCCTTTACGCCAACCGCTGGGCCTAATGCTACAGTAGGCGGCGCGTATGCTTCATAATGTCAAGGCTTCTGACTTCAATCCTCAGGTGTCGCAGATTTTGCATTGAGCCGGCATGAATGCGCCCATGCGCATGCGCATATGCCTGTATCCCGTAGTACATGCGCTAAGTTAGGTGGCGCAGATCAACCCTTGCGATGCTGTGTTTCTACTGTCTGAAATGATGATACCTCATAAACACCTCGGTTATTTTACTCTTAATGTCACAATTAATCGCAGCATTAGCAGAAGGCAAGTTTTGTAATCAAGGACTATTGGATGTCAAGCACGGTTCTTCAAGGACCAAGCCGCAGATGATTCGAGCTCGAGGAAAACAGCCGATACGAGGTGCATTTACTATCGTTAGTGAGTCAACATATTAACCCTATTAGTCTGGGGGGGGGGGGGGGCTAAAACCTGATTAAGACCTGTTATAGCAATGCCTTGCACACGTTTCATTTTGTTGTTGATTTTTTTTCTTCCAAGGGCGACTCCAGGGACGGATTTTGGGGGCATGTGTTTGACTCCGTTCAAACACATTGTGTTTAGTGCCCCTGAACGTTATTCTTCAGTGGGTAATTTCATGCAACATCATCTGTATGGATCACAATTGTATTTTGGGGCCTAGGCGGTCGCAGGGATGCAATTAGGGGGAATTGTGGACCCATGGCGTGACACTATATAACAAAATATATAAATAAGCAAAGATAAAGATAACAAAAGACAAGGCTCAAATCCCCGCCCCTTCCCCTCCTGAGCACGCCACTCCACAAATAAAAAACTGCCATAATGATATTTCTCATGCATACACATTATTATAAGCATCTAAAACAGAAATCAAAACGGCAAAAATATTATAGTGACAGCCTTAGATACCCCCTTTAGCCTGAGGATGCCATTGGTTTAATTTCCCCAAACTTTATAAAGGAGCATATGTTAAGAGCATACAATTAGGTGGCGAAATCCAGCAACATGAAACCATTCCGTTCAAACAACGTCCCAGGGCAAGAATCTAAAAATGCATGTTTTCCCACATTTTTTGCTAACTGTATCCGCCCATGACAAAATTTTGCATATTTATGAATATAGGAATGTAGTTCATGCTCCAAGGAATCGATTGCCGCTTTTCCGGAGATAATCAGTTATGCGATTTCCGAGATACGAAAGGGGGGCGAATAGCTCCCCCCCTCCCCCCACAGATTCGTATTTGTTTAGCCCGACAGTAATAGGGTTAAGTTCTAGGGAAGACAGTTAAACGATTGAGTGCAAACGAAACATGACATATATTTATTCAGTCATTACTCACTTGCTGGATCCTTTGAAGACGGTGGCGTACGAACCCTCGCCAAGCTGATTCAGCTTTTAATTGGCCTCCTGACGACCAAACGGTGAATCTCCCTGCAAGCGAAGGCTTATCGTCACACACTAAATGTATATATTGTGACACAGCCCTGATATGTAGAAGGCATAACATTTAAATGTAATATACATGATAAAACATAATGTACCTCATGAAAATAACATATCCACGCCATTAAATGCTTAAACGTCACAATGCACTTAACGTTTGCATCCATTCATCCAGTTTTGCCGCTTGGAAGTTTTGCCATTAGAAGTTTTGTCGCTTAAAAGTTTTGGGATTGGAAGTTCGGGCTAATCACGGATTGGGATGACTATGTTCAACTTGGAAAATAGTTGCAACAAAAACGTGCGACAGCTGACGAGTCCGTGCTGCACGCGTCAAAATGTCGCCTACAGGTCACTGAGATATCATTCCCACACCGCGCTATCGCAACCTGGAACCGCTTGCCGTCTGAAGTTAAGAGGAGTAGTAGTGTTCAAGCGATAGACAAAAGTAATCCTGTCCGCTCTAGCAAAATAGCAGGAGGTGACCTGATAGGGTGGTGAGGTGGGTGATGGGTGATGGGTGGTGGGGTGGGTGATGGGTGATGTGTGATGTGTGATGGGTGATGGGTGATGGTTGATGGGTGACGGTTGATGGGTGAAGGGTGAAGGGTGATGGGTGATGGGTGATGGGTGATGGGTGATGGGTGATGGGTGATGGGTGATGGGTGATGGGTGATGGGTGATGGGTGATGGGTGATGGGTGAAAGGTGATGGGTGATGGGTGATGGGTGATGGGTGATGGGTGATGGGTGATGGGTGATGGTGATGGGTGATGGGTGATGGGTGATGGCTGATGGATGATGGGTGATGGGTGATGGGTGAAGGGTGATGGGTGATGGGTGATGGGTGATGGGTGATGGGTGATGGGTGATGGGTGATGGGTGATGGGTGATGGGTGATGGGTAATGGGTGGTGGGTGATGGGTAGGTAATGGGTAATGGGTAATGGGTAATGTGTAATGGGTAATGTGTAATGGGTAATGGGTAATGGGTGATGGGGATGGGTGATGAGTGATTGGGGATGGGGATGGGGATGGGGATGGGGATGGGGGGATGGGGATGGGGATGTGCTCACCGTGATGTGTCTTGATTGTCTGTATGCTTGCTTGCTTGTACATTGACGCGGGAGCATAAGAGCCCTTTGGGGAGTCTCCTGAGTGCCGCAATACAATACATTCAGAGGTGAGCAAACTCGTGAACCCAACCTTCTAAAACAGTGTTGTGCTATGTGCTCAGGGTTTGCAGCGCTAATACCGTTAACATTTAGCATTACCTGTAACATTTGTATGCTGAACGACTTGCAACAAGACACATTTAGCATTACTTCTACAGCAGACAAGGCTCCGGTGACACTAACGATATATTTTAAGACAGTGTTTCTCAGACTTCTTCGGCCTGCAACCCCTCCAGGCAAATTGGAGTACTGCTGCGGCCCGTAACTAATATTAATACATATTACCAGTAAGGGGCCGTAGTTGGCGATGAACGAGCGAGCGCGAAGGAAATGTAGGGTGAATTTCAACTCGATCGGGCAAGTAGTTTCTGAGATACAAAAAAGGTGCACACGTGCGCACGTGCAGAGGCACCCCATCCTCACTTGTGGGAAAGAGGTGGCTGAGAGGTCCCTAACCACACACCAAATTTTAACACAATCGGCTCAGCCGTTCCTGAGATATAGAATATGGGTGTGCACGCGCGCACGTGCAGAGGTACCCCATCCCTGACTTGTGGAAAGGCGGCGACTGAAAAATCCCTAATCAAACACCAAATTCGAACACAATCGGCTCAGCCGTTCCTGAGATATAGAATAGAGGTGTGCACGCGCGCACGTGCGCACGTGCAGATTCACGCCACCCCTGACTTGTGGGAAAGTGGCGGCTGAGGGGTCCCTAACCACACACCAAATGTGCACACAATCTGCCCAGCCGTTGCGGAGTTTTTGCGAGAAAACACCTTTCAACACCCCTCACGCGGCACGCGGCACGCGCAGTGGTAGTCACCAACATGAGTCGGCACCGGTCTCATACGCGGCACGCGGCACGCGCAGTGGTAGTCACCAACATGAGTCGGCACCGGTCTCACCGGCTTGTCAATCGGACGTGCGGTTGCAGAAATATGAGCTTCTCAAAAGCGTCGCCACGGGTCGGGTCAGGCCGGGCCGGGCCGCTCATATTCAGATTTTTCCCATATACCACGGAAGGACGACCGAGCGCTTCGCGCTCGCTCGTAATAATCCATTTTTGCAGCCTTCCCACGTTGAACGGGCGACCATTTGTTTTATATATTTTGACACAACAAAGTCCAATGTCAGAGGATGTCTCGCGATTCACGCATGGTCTGGCAAAACGCAAATTTCGAGTATTCATCAGTCAGTCAAAAAGGGGGATAATATTATTATTCGCCATTTAAGCCATCGCAACTGACCGCTTATTTTGTTATTCGGTCAGTAATGAAACGGGTAGTTGTTACAGCCATTTTAATAATGTTGTTATTTGGACAGTGAGCTCTAATGCATTGCGGGTGCATTGTTCTATCCTGTGCGCTCACACAATTATATATTCCTACGTTTCCAATTAAAAGCCTTCTCAGGTTCTAAGTTTTCTTGGAGGCGAACACACTTGTTTCCCATTTTGCTTTATAGCCTTCATAAAACCCTACCATTTAGCATTTAAAGTGAACTGAGTGGTGAAACATAGGGACAACACAATACCTTTAAACAAAATCCTGGCTCCGTTGCGGACCCGCCTTACCCAGCTCCGCCAGTTCAGTACGGTGGACATGCTGTACCGTATCCGCCTTACCCAGCGCCGCCGGTTCAGTACGGTGGACATGCTGCACCGTATCCAGCCTACCCAGCGCCGCCGGTTCAGTACGGTGGACATGCTGTACCGTACCCGCCCTACCCAGCGCCGCCGGTTCAGTACGGTGGACATGCTGTACCGTACCCGCCTTACCCAGCGCCGCCGGTTCAGTACGGTGGACATGCTGTACCGTACCCGCCCTACCCAGCGCCGCCGGTTCAGTACGGTGGACATGCTGTACCGTACCCGCCTTACCCAGCGCCGCCGGTTCAGTACGGTGGACATGCTGTACCGTACCCGCCTTACCCAGCTCCGCCGGTTCAGTACGGTGGACATGCTGCACCGTACCCGCCCTACCCAGCGCCGCCGGTTCAGTACGGTGGACATGCTGTACCGTACCCGCCTTACCCAGCGCCGCCGGTTCAGTACGGTGGACATGCTGCACCGTACCCAGCCTACCCAGCGCCGCCGGTTCAGTACGGTGGACATGCTGCACCGTACCCAGCCTACCCAGCGCCGCCGGTTCAGTACGGTGGGCATGCTGCACCGTACCCGCCTTACCCAGCGCCGCCGGTTCAGTACGGTGGACATCTGCACCGTACCCAGCCTACCCAGCGCCGCCAGGGGCCCCCCAATGTGTCGTTTACGCTACGAATCCAGTAAATAACAACTGTACATTGTTCTAACCTTCGTGAACACTTCCGGGCATACCAGATTCTTAGTGAATTTGTAACTGTTTGAAAACTGACTGTTAATTTTGTTATTTGGGCAGTTAGTGTAATTGAATTGGTCGGTAATGTCAACAAGCGGTGTGGATAATATTGTTGTCTGGGCATTGCCACAATACAACGTTAATGCATTGTACCGTTATTTGGACGGTATATGATGGTGTTTTATTTCTGATGAAAATATGTACCTAGACTCGGGTGTCAGACTCGGGTGTTTTAAGATGACTCGGGTGTCAAAAACGATTTTTATTTTTTTACCCCATAAAAGCCATCCCTTTTTTCTTATTCCCCCCAACAAAAAAAAACTTTTTTAAGATGATGGGATGGTGACATGGCTGCAAAAATGGATTATAATAAAATTATCCCGGGACAAATTGTGGCCAACATGAACTATTCGGGTCGAGCAGACCACGGTATTTTCATTTAACAAAGTCAATGCGCTCGTCCTTTAAGTAAGCAAATTGTCCTCATTTCATTCGGACAATTTGCACAGTTAACAGTCTCACTTTGTTCGACTACACAACAAGGCTAATTATATATTGTTAGTGTTATTTAACATTAACTCCGCCATTAGTGATTCCACAGTCGATCAAAATTATCTCCTGAACCCTGCGGAAGTCGAGGACCCCAGTTTGGGAACCCTCGTTCTACGCATTCAAATCATCGCGAAGGACACAATACAATTGAATGCCACAAATGACGTAGCACAATTGCGTATAAGAGGCCTGTTCGGCATCTAAGAATATTCGACTGCACATGCGCAGTAAGGCGCACTGAGCCTGGGCGGAGGCTAACTGTCGAATGACGTCAGAAACTATGACGTCATCTCCCGTCATGCTCCTCAGAATGTCTAAGCCAAACATTGGATGTGCCCGATTTTGGAATACAATTTCGACGATATTGGCGCCGGCGACAAAATAAGCGGGCGACAAAAATCGCGGAAACTGGTGGATTTTGAGAAGATGAAGATGAAGCAACTCACCTCATCGGCTAATGATCACGGTCTTCGTTGACGTGATTCATGACAACGTCATCATCGCTACTTTCTTGGTATTCCATGAAAGCATTGTTGATTAAATCAAACTTCAAAGAATTGAGGAATCCCACTTCGCTTACCTTCCATCCCGATCACAATATATAAATCAATTATCATAAACAATTGAAAGGCATGTATTTCAGGCGTCACAACGGGATTGCAATATAGCTACAACAAAGAAAACAGAAAACAGAAACTTATAGAAAGGCTGCAGCATTTTTTGATAGGCCACTTGTTAATTGCAAATGCAATTGTCCAAGAATATTCGGCCTATCTATGACGTCTTCAAAAGTGTCATGACGTCACATAAGGTGTGACGTCATCTAAGCCAATACTATTGTTAGATGCCGAACAGGCCTAAGGCCAGACTTTCAGAACAAGTTCAGCACATATTAATCTTACTTGTGACAGTGCCGAATCGTACTGATAGTGCCGAATGCAGTGTCATTGCTGAGCTCCGTTACCAGAATGTTCAACTCAGCTCAGCGCTTCCTGAATTAAACTCACTCAGACTCGTGCTGAGTTCACTAAAATATATACAATCTACCCGTGTTTAGAACAGTTCAGCACAAACAGCGTTCGAACGCTCTAAAGCTCTCCACTCCCCATTCCGCTCAGCTGAGCTCAGCTGAGCTCAGCAGTTCAGCAGTTCAGCACGGCACACTCGCGATCGATGGCACTAACGCCGAAAATCACCGACAGAGCGGTGGAAAGGCGCGGCTAGCCGCGGAAGTGGGAAACTTTGCTTCCGGGATCCCAACAAGGAAACGCTACCAGAAAACCAGATTTTCTCTACGTAAAAATATTAAAACTAGTGGAACACTGCGATGCGATTGCGATTTTGCGTTGCTCACATCCTTTCAGATAACAAAGGAAATTGGAAAATATTACACCAAACAGGGTCCGATATTTATCCTGTCCTGTCCTGTCCTGTCCTGTCCTGTCCTGTCCTGTCCTGTCCTGTCCTGTCCTGTCCTGTCCTGTCCTGTCCTGTCCTGATCCTGTCCTGATCATGATCCTGACCCTGATCCTGTCCTGCTCCTGCCGTGCTCCTGCTCCTGCTCCTGCTCCTGCTCCTGCTCCTGCTCCTCTCCTGCCCTGTCCTGTCCTGTCCTGTCCTGTCCTGTCCTGTCATGTTCTAGCATGTCCTGCTCCTGTCCTGCTCCTGTCCTGCTCCTGTCCTGTTCCTATCCTGCTCCTGTCCTGTTCCTATCCTGCTCCTGTCCTGCTCCAGTCCTGCTCCTGTCCTGCTCCTGTCCTGCTCCTGTCCTGCTCCTGTCCTGCTCCTGTCCTATCCTGTCCTATCCTGTCCTATCCTGGCCTATCCTGGCCTATCCTGTCCTCTCCTGTCCTATCCTGTCCTATCCTGTCCTATCCTGTCCTATCCTGTCCTATCCTGTCCTATCCTGTCCTATCCTGTCCTATCCTGTCCTATCCTGTCCTATCCTGTCATGTCCTGATCATGTCCTGTCCTGTCCTGCTCCTGTCCTGTCCTTCTTTGTCCTGCTCGGTAGATTTGCATTTGAAGAATGGCCAGATGAAATGATCAGATCAAAGCAGATTGCTTTTCGGTACGCCATTTATATTCAGAATGTCATATCGTTGTCCCCACGTGTGTCATTTCCGATTCCCCATTTGACATCACCATAGATAGATCGATATGACATCAGACGTAATGGGTGTCATTTGCCAGGCCATGAGACAGCACCAAACCATCCGCCACAAAACAAAAACGGAGGTATAAAGCTATGTATGCTATTATGTCTGTGTATGTATGCTGCCATATGCTTGCTGTTTTTGTTTGCCATTTGTATGCTGTTTCTGTTAATGTTCACACTTACGTTGTGGGTACTCGTCACTGTTTACTTACACTCCGCCAATCCTAGGCCACTCCCTCCGAATCCGAATCTTACGAAATCCTACGAAATCCTACGAAATCCTACGAAATCCTACGAATCCCTCCGAATCCTACGAACACTTTTCACGAACACTTCAAACCTTGTCATACCGGGCACCCCTGCCGCCTTTGCTCACTATCCACCTGGCACCGGGCACACTGCCAACTGTCACCCTATTCCAGAGAGGTGCCGGCGGCTGCGCTGGTTCCGGCCATCGCGGCGGCCGCCGCCGCCAGTCCAGTCACACCACGTCAAAGCACCACACCAGCAGCCACGGACAGCACACAAACACATCGGCAACAAGTAGCGACACCGGTGTGTACAAAGCAAACACTTTTACAATATGCCACATAAACATTAACCCGCGAGTCACTGGGGGGGGGGGGGTTAGCCCCCCCCCCCCCCCCTAGGAATATTAGGAATATCTCAACAACTAATGCAGATATCGACGCCAAACGTTCAGTACCTTTCTGGACATCATTTGTATACCTTTTGAGTAAAAATGAAGCAATTTCGTCAATTTTTCTCTCGAGATATAGTGAATTTAGTGACGTCACTAAACACGATTTTGACACCAAAATCAGCTAAACTTTGCCAGGCCGTACAAATGCCGCATTTAAATAAAATGCAATCGAAAAACGCTAAAAGGTAGAAAATTGCAAGAGCTACAAACCAGCTATCTCGAAATTTCGACAATTTTGGGTTTGACCCCCAAAAAAATGCTTTTTTTTTAAATGCTCACAAAATCAAATTTTTCAAAGATATTTTAAAAAAATGGAATATATGTCAGATAACGACATATGGGCAACTACCATACCAAGTTTCAAAATGATATCATCTTTTTTGACTGACATGGCATATAAAGTATGGGTAAATCATGACGTCATATTTTGAAATTGCGTTTTTTGCCTTTATTGACCAGATACAGACAAATAAATGCCAGCACTGTATTGTTTAGAGAAAACTGATATAGAAACATGCTTTTTTCATTTCGATTTATCAATTTCAAATTTTGACCTTCAGTGATCTGAACTTTACCTGAACTTAACACTAACTTCACGTAAATGAATTCAGGTGGTAAAATGACTATCACTATCGAATTATACGCGTAAAAGCATCCATAAAACATGTGTTGCATGACTTTCGTAGATATTTTGTGTGTAGTGGCCTTTTGTGACCTGACCTTGATATTTTCCAACAATCTCACTTTAGCTCATGTGGGATATGTATCATACCTTTGATAGCACTTTAGGTGATTATAGGAGCAATCGAAGGCCATGGATGGCAAGTATTGTCCATAAACTCAAATACCTCGCTTTTGACGTTTGACTTAACCGTGACCTGACATGTGACCTTAATTTGAAATTTTGTAAGTGTGCGTTAGGTTTATCTCATTGAGCGCTTTCGAGTGCCGCCTTGCGCGTCCCGCTGCGATAATTGGTTCTGAATATACCAGGGGGTGCTAAAAAAGCCCCCCCCCCCCCTTCCCCCCCCCCCCCCCCCCCAGTGAGTCGTGTTACAGAATATACCCCAGTGACTGCCGGGTTAAGAGCATCACATCACCCGGTAGATTATACGAGCTCCAACAATTCACCGACTCAAACGACATTGACATACTGACACTCTCAGAAACGAAACTAGACGACAACGTTCACCCAAGCCTTTTTCATATACAAGACTTCCAAACACCTTCATTACATGCACTATCTACCTCCCCCCACCCCCAAACCAAACGCACGAACGACAAGCCGACTTCCTTGACAAATTCCCCAACAGCTTGACATTAGCTCAAGCATTTAGACCAACTACTATCATTGTGCTAGGCGACTTTAACACAGGCAACATCTACCTTGAGGGACATACTAGCCGTTTTCACGAAGGATTTTCGTTTCGGGCGATTGGGGCGTTTGGGGCGTTTGGGGCGTTTGGGGCGATTGGGGCGTTTGGGGCGTTTGGGGTAAATGGGTATATAGCTCGTAAGAACACAGGTTTCCCCGGTGATTTTTGGTATCACTCGCAATTGTATGTATTAATGTATAAGTATATGCTCTTACAATTCAATATTTCCAGTTAGTTTGCTTGGAATATTCAAATTCTTGAGCAAATCTGGCAATTTTGGGTTGCGTTAGTTCCTTCTACAAAATATACCGAAAACGTCCCAAAAGAGGCTAACAAGTATACTAGATAATCAGCTTTGATTAAATAAAATACGCAATTGACACTTAGTTAGGGCAAAATTGAAGATATTAATGACAAAGAAATATAATATTATGATGACAAATGCAATCAAATGTCAAAAGCATAGACAGGCCTTAATTCATCGTCGCTCCGTCCCGCTGAGATCGTCTAATTTAGAGCGGTGACTTCGTTGGTTTCTGAAAACCGAAACAATCCTTTATTTAAGCAACGAATCACACCAAATGTTCTTGATTTGATCAATTGATTAATTGATGAATCTCATAAAAAGCTGAAAGAACCTCAGAAAAAAAACACTTATAAACCCATGAAACATGCGGGCTTTCTGCAGCCACTGGTACTAAAAACTCAAAAATGGTTGCTCTAGATCGAACGGACGGCATGGCTGGGCGCAGACCACGGCTCTGCACATGCGCAACGTGACGTCAGGCGACCGGCTGGCCCGTCGCCATGGTGACGGGCCGGCTGGCGCCGGAGCCACGTGGTCGCCATGGTTACCGGGCGGCGGCGCCTGCGCGGAGCCAGCGCAGAGCCGGAACCAGCATTCTCGTC
Organism: Chirona hameri; assembly: GCA_036785665.1. Lineage (NCBI taxonomy): Eukaryota > Metazoa > Arthropoda > Thecostraca > Balanomorpha > Balanidae > Chirona > Chirona hameri. The sequence goes on along the minus strand of JAXIVJ010004199.1, from coordinate 43,523 downwards.
ATCTTACAACAAATGATCAAAACGAAATCGCTAATTATCATTAATTCTTGCTATCAAAAGCATGACTGAAAATATGAATGGACTAATTCCTCTAGTTTTCATTGAAATAAGCTATTATTCCTGAAAACCATGCCGTTGCAAAATATAACCATTTACCGAACCCCGCACATCCGGGATTCGAGCAAGATGGTGTCTCACTAAACGCCCCAAACCACCACAGCCATCTGGCATCACCAGAGCTAGTTTAAGATGAAATGGTTCCTTTTAAGTAAACTATGGTGTTATCATTCAAATGGAATTTCCAGAAAAATGCATTAATTCATAAAGTTGCGATTGATATAAAAAAAATCACCGGGAGAAGCCGTGTTCTTACGAGCTATAGACCTATTTACCCAAAACGCCCCAATCTCCCCAATCGCCCCAATCGCCCCAATCGCCCCAATCGCCCCAAACGCAAAATCCTTCGTGAAAACGGCTATTATCACCAACAACACAGACACAGTCCATGACTCGGGCATTCTTTCATCATTTTCCAACATAGATCACTTCCCGGTGTACATCACCCTCAAAATAGAATCTCCAACACGAATCTCATCGACGAAAACGAGACAGATATGAGACTACAAAAACACAGACATACCTTTACTTACACAAACACTACTACAAAAAGACTGGGACGACATAATACACTTGGACGTGCATAGAGCGACAGATCAGTTTATTGCCACACTATTGACCGCCGCATCACAGACTATACCATAGGCGTAGGAGCGGGGGGGCAGCCCCCCCCCCCCCCCCAAACATTTTGGATTTTAACATTACGCCTATGGGTGTTGCATGGAAAGAATCGACTTCAGAATGCCTCCTGCCCCCCCCCCCCCCCCCAACTTGAACATAGTCCTTACGCCCCTACGGTTTTGGTCGGTATAGTCCCGACCAAAACCGTCCGAATCCGACAAAAAGGCAAGCCCTGGATAACCAGCGACTTACGACGACAAATACGTAAAAGAGACCGACTATTCAGACTGGCACGACGGACACACACAGCAGAACACTGGGAGGCATGGAAACGACAACGTAACATAACAACAGACCACAACAAACGACTTCGAAACGCCCACATGCAGACACAAGTCAGTCAAATACTCGAAAACAAACACAACCCCTATACAAATACCACCGTGCACTGAGACAGGCTATGGGACGACAACAAGACCAGACGATACCACCCTTAGAAACAACGGACGGGACAATTGTAGCAGACGATCAAACCAAAGCAAATATTTTGAACGAATACTTTGCAGCGCAAACACAACTTAACACACACAACAACACACCCGCACCAAACCCTATCACTCGACAAATTCACTCCTTGCATCTCATTCAAGTCACCGAGAACGAGGTTCTAGGAGCTCTTAACCCTCGCCCTACAAGCCTGACAAGCCCCCCCCCCTGAGGTTTTTCTTGAATAACTTTTGTACATATGCGGTGAATGTTGCTGAATTTTTTGATAGCTGAGTTTACAACAATTATACGTAAGCTATATTTTGTTTATTGGTTGAGTAGTGTGGGGGAAAATCATGTTTTGATTACGTCATGTTGGTAAAAAATGAAAATTATTTGAAAAATCGTAGAAAACAGAGTTTTAAAGCAAATTGCAAACGCAATTCACCAAAGATACAAAATGACATTCTCTTTAAAATGGCAATCTCTGATTTTCACAATTTTGGGTTTTTGACCCCTAAAATTTAAAAAACTGATTTTTTAAAAACAAATCCACACAAAATCAAAATTTTCAAAGATATTAGAAAAACCGGAATATATGTGAGAGAACTGAGTATGGAGAATACCCATACCAAATTTCAAAGCAATATCTTCATTTTGGACTGAGTGATGGCTCTCTAAGTGTAAGAAACTGATGACGTCATTTTTTTAACACTGACTTTTTTTTGACAAGATACGAACAAATAATTACCTTTTTTGTATTTATGAGTCAAAACTGGTCTAGGAACATGCCTTTTTATTTGCATTTATCAATTTCTAATTTTGAGGTTTTCTGAAGAGCAAAATCGCTGTTCTGGACGTGGTAAATCCGAGGTCATTCACTTGACCTGGAAGATCACCAGTTGACCTGAAACCTAAAAATCGCATACTGTTAGATTTCTCTCATGACAGGCAACATGCTGGTTCTTACCGCATTGCTCTAAGTTGCTTGGTTTGGAAGTTAACAGGGGCGGCCTGTCAGCCCCCCCCCCCCCGTAGGCGAAGGTGAAAAAAGCTCCCGTAGGGCGAGGGTTAATTCTATAAACGCTAACAAATTTTCTGGTTCCGACACCATGCCCAAAATTAACCCGCACACTGCAGGGGGGGTTGATTTCCCCCCCCCCCCCCCCCCCCCCCCCTCAGGTTTTTCAAAGATAGCGGAAAAACTGCGCGCCGCCGGGTTTTGATACACCTGTTAGGACATCAATTGCGCACACTTTGAGAGAAAAAAAATATGATCGGGTCATCTCAGGTCAGGTCACCAGACCAGGTCAAGTGACCCCACCTCCAAAAATGTTTGCAGTTGTGCCAAAGCCAGAGTTTTTCACCGATCAGGTTGAAACTTACAGGATGTCATGAGGGCATCAGTACTTACAATTCGTTTAACTCGGAGTTTTGATATCGGTGACCTAAGGTCAAGTCAATTTCGTAACCTCCCCATAATAAGTAAATGGGGAAATATACAAATGCTTCCTATTTCAAGGATATGCATGGTACTAGTCCAATTACTTCTGGATCATGTTATTATAGCATATTCTTGATGATCCAAGTGTAAGTTTTGTTCAGTGACCCCTATTGGGTCATTTGAGGTCATGCGAGGTCACCATCACTTTTTTGTCAATAACTCTCGACATAATGAAGATAGAGAAGTAAAACAGACATTAATGTGTTTGTCTCGTCGAGACACGTCTTCCCATATGCAACATGCCCTACTTGGGTCACCACTTGACCTTGACCTTAGGTCAAATTGTTAAGTTGTCTTAACAAGGTCACCATATATATCATTAAAAGCGCCTTGACAAGATAAATACAATGGAGTAAACAGTTTTCCGTTATCTTTATTAAGTAAAAAGTTAATAGCAAAAACGATTTAGCAAAAAAACGGCATTTTTTTCTTTTTGACCTCTGGAGACTCAAATATTGACCTGATATCAAATCTGAAGATACCTAAGCGATTACAAATTTCACTGGCTGGCGTTTGCTTTTTCCCGTTTGTTTCTAACTATCATCGTTTCTGAGATATATGGGAATTTCTGGAGCAATGTCCTAAAACAGGAAAAACTGGAAAATTTGACCTTTGATGACCTCTGGTGACCTCAATTTTGACCTGACTTAAAAAACATTGAAATACTTTCGATAGAAGATGTATGAAGCTATCAAATGCATTTTTCCGCTTCTCGCTACGTTGCGTAGTTTTCGAGATCTCAGGGGGGGCGGAAATCAACCCCCCCGCAGTTCGTGTTCGGCGCAAAGCCCCTGCAGTGCGCGGGTTAATAAAAATGGCAGCACTCGTGATCGTTTCCCCGCTTACTCAACTTTTTAACAAATATCTTACACTGGGCATATTTCCAAACAGTTGGAAAGAAGCCAACGTAACACCAATATGGAAGAAAAAAGGTTCCGCTTCTGACCCCCAAAATTATCGACCCATTAGCTTGCTCCCAACTCTATCCAAAATTCTTGAAAGACTAGTATTTAAACAAATATACGCACATATTACGTCAAATCACCTCATATCCGACAAACAAAGCGGATATCGACCAAAACACAGCACACAACTCCAACTGACTCATCTCACGCACATGTACAAATCACTGGACCACCGACAAGACATCACACACGTATACTTAGACATTTCAAAATTCTTCGACAAAATTTGGCACAGGGGACTGCTTTTCAAATGCCAGCACGACTTTAACATCTCCGGTTCACTTCCAAAATGGCTCACAACTTACCTCTCAGACAGACACCAAAAAGTACGCATAGGTGACTCTTTTCGACGACAAGAAAACTCGAGGCCGGATGCCCTCAGGGCTCGGTCCTGGGATCACTTCTCGCTGTACTGTACCTCGATGGACTAGCCAACGAAGTGACAAATGACGTTATGTTCTATGCTGACGACACACCACTTTACGCAGCACACAACAAAGATAACATCGACACAATGCAAGGATCCCTACAACACGACGTAGATGCTATCTGCGAGTATGGACGAAAATGCGCCCTAAACCTTCAACGCAAACAAAACAACACAGCAAACTATCACTCGCCGATCAAATTAATAAATTCCGACACTAAACTTCGCAGGAAAACCCATCACTGTTAAAACATCACACAAACACTTGGGCGTCAAATTTTCAAACGATCTTCATTTCCACGACCATATTAACGACGTAGTGTGGAAAGTTAACATTGCATTAACCCTATTCCCTGCGGGGCAGATTCTGCCCCTCCCGGTGGGTTTTCACTTGCCGCTTCCAAACCGTTAGGCCTAGCGTCTTGAAACTTTGTGACTTTTCTTAAAATTGAATGGCGCGTGTGTGTCAAAAAAAAATTAAAGCAGAGGCGGTTCCAGGCTTCCAGGCAGAGGCGGCTAGCAGAGGCGGTTCCAGGCTCCTGTTTTGGGAAGGGTGTTACGAATGCGGTTTTGCGGCGCATACTTCCTTCGTGGTTTGCAGTGCAATAAATGCGTCAGAAACAATTGCAATACAATATGCATCATAGATACTGGGATTGTACATAAGTTTGGGGCAGATGCGCACTCAGTATAAACAAAAAAATGGGAGGCGATACCCACCCTCAAATTATGTCAAACTTCAAATTAATAAGATGATAAAAGCGTTACGCTCATGGTTCCCCATGTTTTTTTTTTCCTGGATCCGCCTATGCGCAATATATCAAATTTAACAAATTACAGCCCACATGTGACGTTCATGTCGTCCCAAACAATCATGAACAGTGCATATTTTTTCCCCAGAAAATCTCCCCCCCCCCATTTTACATTCCCTGAATACGCCTATTATTTTTATTTTGTTTTTTGTCTTTTGAGATATTAAAAACCAGTACATTTGAAGCTCAAAAACGTTTGGAGCATGACAATCTGTCGAGCCACATGGCCGCAATGACCTTTCAAAAACACCCAAAATTTTCGGATTGTTTGCCCCCTGGCCCGCCATGTTTGAACAAAACAAAAATTTCGAGATCCAAAAAGATATATCTTGTCATGACGAATCGAATGGCGTTTTCCCCATCGAAATATACCGAGCGGTTCTCGAGATCTCTGGGGGGGGGGCAGAATCTGCCCCCCCGCAGATTAACGTAATTCTGGCCGCCCGCAGGGAATAGGGTTAAGCCCACTGTACCCAATAGCCCAGTACATTTCGCGATCAATACTCACTGAAATATATGCCACTTATATTAGACCCTACCTTGACTACTGTGACATCCTGTACGACGGACAGATAACAAAGGACGACGAGCTACGATTTTTTGTTTTTGTTTAATTCCCCTACCCATAATAGGTAGGCAGGAGTGCCCTTCCATGCCCATGTGACCAGAGTACGTGCATTACCAGTGTTTAATAAGGATAGAGTTATGCAATCACGTTAGGTCACACCACTCCCCGCTATTTTTGTTTTGTTTTGTGTTGCATGGAAAGGATAGCCGCCACCTGTATTAGTAAAGGATTTGATCTGAGATTCGGGCGAAAAGATAGCCGAGCTAGTAGCGCCCACTCGAAGCCCAGATCTGACTATAGTTAGGTGTTATGGGGATAAATTAATACAATTATACTCAGACATATAAACAAACGAAAGCACACAAACATGCACGCACCCCCCCCCCCCCGCCACACACACACACACACCTACACACACACACACACACACACACACACACACACACACACACACACACACACACACACACACACACACACACACACACACACACACACACACACACACACACACACACACACACACACACACACACACACACACACACACACACACACACACACACACACACACACACACACACACACACACACACACACACACACACACACACACACACACACACACACACACACACACACACACACACACACACACACACACACACACACACACACACACACACACACACACACACACACACACACACACACACACACACACACACACACACACACACACACACACACACACACACACACACACACACACACACACACACACACACACACACACACGCACGCACGCACGCACGCACGCACGCACGCACGCACGCACGCACGCACGCACGCACGCACGCACGCACGCACGCACGCACGCACGCACGCACGCACGCACGCACGCACGCACGCACGCACGCACGCACGCACGCACGCACGCACGCACGCACGCACGCACGCACGCACGCACGCACGCACGCACGCACGCACGCACGCACGCACGCACGCACGCACGCACGCACGCACGCACGCACGCACGCACGCACGCACGCACGCACGCACGCACGCACGCACGCACGCACGCACGCACGCACGCACGCACGCACGCACGCACGCACGCACGCACGCACGCACGCACACACGCACACACGCACACACGCACACACGCACACACACACACATACCCTCCCTCCTGCTGCCTGCGCCGCCTTGCCTCAGGCCCATGCATTCACATACGCATACATTGAATCAAGTGAAGAATATAAATACAAAATAGACACAGATGAGGATAGGAAAGTAAATGAAATAAATGAACATAAGAGGGCAGGACCAACTCAAATACATATTAAGAAGTAAATATAACGCTACCACTAGAGATAAATAATTAGTACTGGTGCAGAATATACTCATGAACATATTTCTTTAGGGCATCCTTATTCCTAGGAACATTATCAATATCATTAAATAACTTACAAACTATTGTATTCCACGCCCTAGGAGCAGAGACAGATAGTGAAAATGCTTTATAATTTGTACGTGCATGTGGAATTCTAAAGTGTTGAATAGCTCTGGTGTTGACTGACTCATGGTATCTAAACATTTCAAAAATTGGACGAGGAAGAGTTTATTTTACATAGCCCAAAAGTATGACTATTTGCTGTTTGCTTACCAAATCTGGAAACTTTAACATGTTGTATTTAACAAAACGTTTTCTAGTGTGGTACAAGTATGGCTTTTTATCAATGATTCTGATTACTCGTTTCTGTAGTCTGACTAATTTATCAATTCTGGTTGGATAATTGCTTCCCCAGACAGCAGCACAGTAGTTTAAATAAGGGAGTATTCTAATATTGTATAAGAGTAAAAGATGTTTGGTGAGATATACAATTTGGCACGTCCCATGATACTTATATTTCGACTTATAATAGATGCTACATTATTGATATGAGCTTGCCACTTGAGGTTTTCATCAACAATTACTCCAAGATATTTGACAGGCTCCTTTCTTGCAATCTGTGAATTATTTATTTTAATATCTAAATCATTTACAGACTTTCTTGAAGAAAAAAATTGGTAGTAGGTCTTTGACACATTTAAAGACAGCCTATTTGACTGAAACCATTTAGTAACCATGGGTAGTACTGCATAACATTTATTTTGTAGCTCTGTCAATCGATGACCTTGAATAGCAATAGCCGTGTCATCTGCGCAAACAAGTAAAAGTGGGCTTGATTAGAAATGTTTGAAATATCATTAATATATATATATATATATATATATATATATATATATATATATATATATATATATATATATATATATATATATATATATAATAAAAAGCAAGGGACCTAAAATTGAACCCTGTGGGACACCCATTTCAACCTTTGCCTCCTCAGATAAATAAGAATTAATTAGAGTTCTTTGCTTTCTATTAGTAAGGTATGATTTCAAAATGTGGTGAAGTTTTCCTCTTATACCAATAAAATGAAGTTTGTTAAGTAAAATATCCAAGCAAATGGTATCAAATGCTTTTTTTAGATCGAGATACAGCACACAAGTGACAATGTTTTCTTGAAGTGAGCTAGTTATCTTATCTGTCAAATGTGCAATGGGCATGTATGTGCTATGTTTCTTTCTAAAGCCAAATTGAATGGGGAATTAATAAATTGTGTTCATTAACACAAGTTAAAATTAAAGAATGCAATATTTTTTCCAAAATTTCGAAAAGATCGGCAGCAAGGAAATTGGCCTGTAGTTATTAAAAGCATGTATATCTCCTGTCTTGTAAATCGGCTTAATAATGGCCGCTTTAAGATGATCTGGAAAAACTGCAGTACTGAGGCAGAGGTTAAAAAAGAAGGTTAAGTGATGAACAAGACTTTGGTAGGTTAGAAGTAATATTTCAGTGCTAATTTTGTCTATACCTCCTCCTACAGGGTTCAAGGAATTAATTATAAACTGTACTACAATGGAATTTGTCATCAATGGCACATCCAAATTATCATGGGAAGGTTGAGTCAAAAATTCAAGAGGACTGCTATCAGAGGGAGGAATGTTTTTTTTCAGGTGCGAACCAATGGATAAAAAAGTCATTAAATCCCTGTGATATTTCGGCGTTTTATATGTTTTTCCATCGCTGCCGATGAATGTCGATGGCGGTTCATTGATATGTATTTTACGTTTGTTTATCACCTCATTTAATATCTTCCACGTGTTTCTACTGTCATTTTTGTTTTCTTCAAATGATTTCTCATAGTACAACCTTTTTGCATCCCGTAATATATTTGTCAGTATATTTCTAAATTGTGTATAGTTATTCGTATTTTTGATATTTGGACATCCAAGTAACTTTTTATATAACTTATTTTTCTTGTTTATAGAACACAACAGCGCAGGAGTAATCCAGGGTTTCATCGCAGTTTTTCTTGAACTTGATTTTATCATTTTTGAGCATTTATCAATGCCTTCCATGTAATTTTGTATTAACTCATTGCATGCTTCATTTGCATCAATGTGGTTCTGAAAGTTCTGGAGCTTTACACGTAAGAATGTATTTAACTGAAGTGCTTTGTTTTTGTCAAATACCATTTTTTTGTTTGGTTTTCTGCTTATCTATGGTATGGTTAAACATGAATGATATAAAGATTGGAAAATGATCTGATAAATCATCAATAATGACACCTGATTTATCATGAAAGGAGAGATCATTTATGTAAAAGTTGTCTAAAAGTGAGTGCTTTCCATTTTGTATTCGTGTAGGTTTAAAAATAGTAGGGAAAAAACTGTAGGAGGATAATAAGTTATTAAAACTGAGAGCATGTTGATCATTACGCAAATCTAAAAGATTATAATTAAAATCACGACCTAAAATGACAGTGTTTTTCTCTCCTTCTAATGTATCTAATAACTTCTCAATATATTCATGAAATGATTTATGTGAGAAACTAGGCGGTCTGTAAATATTACCAATTATGATATTTTTCTTATTTGAATAGGGTATATTAATTTCAACAAAGGTAGCCTCAATGAGTTTTGTTTCAAGATCTCTCCTTTCCTTGACATCATAGTGCTTATTTACATATATCAATGTTCCACCACCCTCACCATCCTCACGACAGGATGCAAAAACATTGTATCCATCCATGACAAATGAGGCAAGTTGAATATCTTTTATCCATGTTTCAGAAATGCAGACCACAGACCAGTCAACACCAGAGGCTGCTAATAGATTGTGAATGTCATCAAACTTGTTTTTTTATTGATTGAGGTGTATGATTGAAAATTTGTTATCAGTTTTGGGCCTATCAGTAGGAATTGTGTAATACTTGCACCGTGAAACTACATTATCAAAGTTAGGCACATCCAGAGTAAACAAATCTTCAAATATGGGCAAGTGTATGTCAACCATTTATATATTTAGTAAACATGTTAACCATATAATCAAAGTGATCAGACTGTAGCAATAGTTCCAATTGTTGAGAAAAACATGAGTGGTACCCATTAGGAGGAAAGGATAAGTAGGTACTACAAACTATGAGTAGTTGAGAAAACGCAAGAATGGTTATATGATATTGGAGCCTAGGATAAAGGAATGGTCATATTCATGATATTGGACATTTGCACTGCAAACTAACTAACAAATTCAGGTAATCATCAATGTAAAAGCAATATGCAAACATATCAAATTCATATGTGTAAGGCCCTTCATGCTGGACAATCCTCACTCTCTGCACATTTGTTCAACATTTATTCTAGGATATGCAACACTCATTCATCATTAATCAACTAAAATATATTTGGGTGAATCATTCATTGGTTGAGCCAGCCCGCCCACCAGGGCCCCCGCGGAGACACCCCTCCCCAGTGTCCAGCACACCAATTTGAGGTAGGTACCCAACAGAGGTCAATCACCTCATATTACACTCACTGAGGTCTACAATCTGTCTTTAATAAACACAATCAGAACATGATTATGTTACATGTTCAATGTAGACCATGCCTATTAACTTCCTCAGTGTTCAGGCTCAAAGAAAAAGCTTGACATGTAAAATGTCCTTCGTATCCAGGCTGGTCAATTTATATCAAAATTTAGTGCAACCTCCAGTGTCCAGATTAAAATGTTAAAACCGGTGTTTTTAGCACCCATGTCCAGACTCACACGCACATTCACTCAACAAGGTCCGAAGTAAGTCCAATATACTTGAAAGACTACAGACAAGAGTGGTCCGACTGGTCACGGGGACTCCATACCGGACACCAAGCGACAAACTCAGACGTGAACTGGGATGGGACTCACTCAAAACGAGACGTAAAATACACAAGCTCTTATTCTACCGGAAACTTGTAGACACCAGACACTCCCTTCCCGACTACTTAACGCTCACCCTTACCCAAACGCGAGGCGCAGCCACACAACGAGGACTCAGAAACACAGATACATGACACTACCACCCAACAGAACAGCATCTTTTCAACGCTCATTTATCCCGGACACAACACGACTTTGGAACAGACTACCCCAGTCTATTCGTGGTCTACCCTCTCCAGCAACATTCAAGAAAGCTCTCATAAAACACACAAGGGTCTCAGAGACCCCTCCCTTTTACTCTAGCGGAACCAAAACTGGCAATAAACTCCACACATAACTCAGAACAGGAACACTCCCACTAAACGGCTTTCTTTTCCAAACTCAAAAAGCCGAAACATCACACTGTCCATGCGGCTCCAGACTCGAAGACATCACACATTTCACATTACACTGTCCACTTTACGATCAATTACGCCTTGAGCTCTACACCACGACTTCACACACTACAAACACTGACTTCCAAGACAAGCCATCACTTATCAAGCTACAAACACTCCTACACGGTCACAACCTCAACAACACCGAGAGTCGCAATGTTGCTGGACACTTTCAAACCTTCCTCTCAAAAGCAACACACAGACGACAGGTGGCGGTGGCGGCCGGGGCCGGCCCGGCTAACGGCTAACCTACTCCCACAGTCGTACCTATCCCAAAATCCTCTCATTCGAACTCTCAAACGGCGGACGTACAGGACTCAGACGGAACGGTGTCCTGATTTAAGCTTAGGCTTCTACACCAATCCTGTTATTTCACCAAATGATTATATGTGTGCTTCATTAATACAATATTTTGTTGTTTTTGTTGTTGTCGATGTACCTATTAAGGCACTGCGTCTGAGAACAGTTAATGACCTCGCCAAAAATGCAATGCAAAAGGAAGATAAGATTGACATATTGCAAAATATTGAACCATTTTGTGACAGTAGCCGTTTTTACGAAGGATTATTGCGCTGAAAAGTTTCTAAAAAGTTTCTGAGAAGTTTTGGTATAGAAGTCTTAGTATATTATACATTCCAAGAAATAAATTACTGATTTAGGCGATATTATCACTATTCAATAGTTATGGAAACATGTATTGAGCTCATAACAAGTTTATGATACAAAATTGACCGTTTTTAAAGAACATATGCGTCTAGAGTCTATTCGCTCAGTTTAGCATACCGTCATACTAGTTACTAAATCTGGCAACGTCATGGATCACAGGTCTGTCTGCGCATGCGCAATGATGTGCCAGCATAGATTCGCCGCCGCTTCCGAACCGCGTGCCGCACGCACATAGACAAAGCCAAGCCGCACAAACCGGCCGCCGGATTGGGCCGGATTGGGCGAGTCCATTGCGTCCAATTGCGTCACACGCCACAAAATGTTCTGGTTCTGAAGTTTTGACAAGTTTCAGTCGGTGGAGATCTGGCATCACAACTGACCTATCAATACTTATCTTGCTAATTCCCACCAAACCGCAATTTTGTCAATATAATATATTCTTACCAACATATTGCAAAATTATGAGGGACATTTCAAGCCAAAAATCGCATGTGAAAGTTGTGTAGTTAAGGAATGGATCGTAGAACTAAGACTTCTATACTAAAACTTGTTAAAACTTTTCAGAAACTTTTCAGAATCTTTCAGTGCAATAGTCCTTTGTGAAAACGGCTAGTATAGAAGTGTTAGTATAAAAGTCTTAAGTATAAAAGTATTATAAAAGTCTTAAAACGAGCCGTTTTAGGACTTGTATAATACTTTTATGCTTAAAGACTTGTATACCTAAGACGATGTTATACTAAGATCCTTTTTATACCAAAACTTTTAAAAACTTTTCAGAAACTTTTCATAATCTTTTCAGCGCAATAATCCTTGGTGAAAACGACTATTGCAAAATATTGCAAACGCAGTGACGCACCATTGCTGTAGTGAATGAAATGAAGATTCAAATAGTAATTTCCTAAAATTTCCACTCGTGATTTGCACTCGTGACAGAGTACCTGCTACATTAAAGCTACCAAAGCTCATGACCTCGGTTAATGCTCCGTTACCTGCAGCGAAGGCAACACTTCAGCCAGAGTCGGAACACGCGAGCGAATCTCGTTTAGCGCCAATGGTGCAGGACGAAACATAAGGACTGAATCGACAATCGATTGGGTCAACAGCACAAGTGAGTCAAATATACCGCAGGCAATCCACAGCTGGAATCAAATACAAGTGGGTAATATATCTCAGAGTCCACAGCCAGCGCTTTTCAGACAACAAAAAAGACTCGATTCCACGCAATGTACGGGAAAATTACGCAACTTATCAATCTTTTCGCTTGGCTTCAATCTAACACTAGTTATTACTTATTAGGATGTAAAGAAGACGTAGATACTCAAAGTAAAACAAAGAAACCTACCTTCCTGCAGAGCTGTATATTTTCTTGCCTGAGCTCGTCTCCTTTGAGAACATTCAATTCCCTTTAGAGTCGAACTAATCTGTTTCATTTTGAAAGCATACTTTATCGCCGACGCGCTTCAGCAGTTTAGAGCTAAATGGGACATTTATACAGCTAACACGATCACGCCGAATTGCCGGGACCGTTGTCAGTTTCCAGTGGATAAACGAAATGAATGAGAGACATTAACAGCTCGTATGCAAACGCCTGGAAATTCTTCACCAGTGTTGTTGCCAAGGTATTGTCAGAATTTGTATCCGGACGCTTAGTCAATCCTGGCTCAAAGAAAGATAGAGCTGGTATTTTTGTTAAATATAACACATATTATTTGTAAAGGACGTACTTACTTCTATGGAACAGGATGCTATAAAAACAACTTAGGGCTCTAAAAAACGCATTAGCATGACGATTTTTTCTTCTTCAGAAACGTCCAACGAACCTCTTCTTTTTAAGTATGAAAAACAATCACACTACCATTGAATAAACTTTATTTCCTAAACGAGAAAAAGAAATTTCTATATAAAAAAATGAATTATGACAAACTTAGAAAGCAAGGATTGCGACTCCTTACTGGGTAGAGCCTGTAGTGTTGGCCCGGAATAATTTACCTATTTTACCTGCGATAATTCTGCCCACCGAAGGATATTAAAGATACGATCTTAACGTGCCACAGCGAATCAACTCGTCGCAAGACACATGTGGCTGACTTTAAACAACAGCTGCGAGTGTCAGCTGTTACAAGATGGCATCATAACACGATGTCTCCTAAGTGGATCCTGCCCGTGTGCGCTGCCGCCGCCGTCTGTATTATCGGATCATTACGGCATTGTACGCTGCATTACCCGGCCTGACAGTGGGCTCTGAGAGTGGAGTTAGCCAGCCAGAGGAGTTAGCCAGCCAGTGGAGTTAGCCAGCCAGAGGAGTTAGCCAGCCAGAGGAGTTAGCCAGCCAGAGGAGTTAGCCAGCCAGTGGAGTTAGCCAGCCAGTGGAGTTAGCCAGCCAGTGGAGTTAGCCAGCCAGTGGAGTTAGCCAGCCAGTGGAGTTAGCCAGCCAGAGGAGTTAGCCAGCCAGAGGAGTTAGCCAGCCTAACAAGGCAACAGTCGGTCTATGACCTTCAACATCGGGTGGGAGAACTTCTGACAGCGGAATCGATGTTAATTAAATGAGCGCACGTTACGCTAGCTGAACACGTTAGCTGACGTTCAAACGTGTCGCACAAAACTGTTGATCATCGGATACTAAAACAATAGCACTGCACTGTGCCTGTTGCATCCTCAGTGTTATACACTCATCCAGTCGCATTATGACAATGGAGGAATCAAGTGTCACTCTCCCGTTAGGCTTGTTCCATATCAAATACCTCCGAAGCGTGAGAAGACTACTGAAAGTAACGTACGGGTTAACAGTCACTCTGATTTCTGAGTCCAAGCAACACTCCTCGTTTACGTGATGCCTCGGTCGATGACCCCGTGACCCCTGTGGTGCCTCTCGGCCCATGTTCGGTAAGTACCGACCCGCGGTCGGTTTCAGTGCAGTGTTCTTCTGCAGCGGCGGCAGGCAGTAACGGCCAGCGGGCGGCCTCAATGACGGCAGCTCCGTGAACTCCATTCAAGCCGAGCTTCTCCGTAAGCCGACCTTATTGAACTATCGGACGGACGCGACGGCTCTCGGCGCTGACTATGTCTGGGGTTCGAACCCACGATGGTGGGTAAAGGCCTTTATCAGACACAATTTTGGCGCGTACCATTCGGTTTACATACGGCGGTACCATTCGGTACCATTCGGTACCATTCGGTACCACCATTCGGTTCCATTCAGTTTATCCAGACCCACACGAACTCCACCCCGAAATAGCTGGCTGGTGGATTCTGCTTTTTAGTTACTTTCTTTTTGAAACATTTCACTTTCATGTTTGCATGATTTATACGAAATGCAAATACAAATTGTCTTAGTATTTGCATGCAGTTTGCGAATCACAACACACCACGTCCCATTCGGTTTCCAAAATTATCCACATTTACATCATTATCATTCCAGATACTAAATAAGATTCCCCTTCTATAAATGTTTACTGGTAAGTCACATTATATAGCTTTCAATGTCACATGTCTGTATGGAATGCATGGAACATCACACCCCAGCCCCTCAGGAAATACAGGACCAAAGAACACCAGAGCCTACAACACCAAAACAGAACACTACAGCCTTCAACACCAATGCAGAACCCACAAAACTCCATATCCTCCCGCACCAATACAATCCACAAATCACTAAGCCTCCCACACCAACAAAGAACACCACGGTCTCACGCATCTATCCAGGGCCACGTGGGTTGTCTCCGCCCAACGTAGCCGGCTTTATACGGCGCGTCTCCGTCCGTCCAATCCATCACGGCAGCCGTCGTATGCACGTATTATATCGGACAGCGGAGGCGGCTGATGGGGACTCTGACGGCTCTGAGCCGTCTGCAGGGCCCCTCTGAGTGGTGTAATGACCGCCAGCCTACCCTGCAAATACCCCTGGATATAACGTGGGGGTGGGGTGTGATCGCTGTGAATGGGAACGGATTGGAGACGGGCATGTAAGAGCTCGTTTTTGTGTCAATGCGATACATATCATAAGGCTCAAGGGTGTGTATTGTGAAAAGGGTTTTCTGGGGAAAATCAAATGATATCGAAGGTTCTGGTTTTGAATTTTGTGGGCGGTAAGATTAACATTTGTGCTCTTCAAGGACGACTAAGTTACATTTCGATTTAATGTGTCACCCGATGCCACACCCAATAGTTCAATGAAAACCACAAAGGCACTTCATCTTCAGCCAACTAGCGGGCGTACAAGAGTATTGTGTCCCAATCAGAGGGTGAGCTGCCAATTAGAGCACGTTGGTTGATTATTCATTATATTAATCCTCTTGGTTGCCTCACAAGAGCGCAACCAAGCGGCAATCTGGCAAAGTTATTGGCAGATGCTAATGATGTGCTTTCGAACCACGCAAAATGACAGCAAAGCCAGCGAAGGGCTATTACCATTAAAGGGGATAGTTCATCTTTAACATGGGGTTTTGAACTGAGATAGCAGATTCGTAGAGCAGATCGAAAAACGGTTGTCGTGAAATAATTACCTCGCTACGCTAAGTAATTTCGACACAGGACTAGTGGGCCCCTTTTAGAAGAAGAAGTTTCGGGCGCCCGAAACTTGTTTCGCGTCCTCACAACGGTTGTTTACGTTACAAGCAGCCTGCGTATATATGCCTAAAGTCCGTCGTTATTGTGTGCAATAGTTTCCATATCCAAGCTACCATATGCATGACGTCATAATTTCCATGAAGTTTTTTATGACCATGAAGGAGAAAAGAGAAACATGCCCATTTCTCGACGGATATCCATCTATCGTCCAAACAAATGCCATATTCGTTTTTTCAGCTCGAAATACCTCGTATAGCCAAATTTCAAGACAACTTCTAAGGACTAAGGTGACCTATTCCCTTTAATGTCCTGCATTTATATTCAATAGTCTCACATTGAAATCGTCTCATTGTTACCAATGGAGGCATTTGCCGCAAAACAAAACATTAAGTGTAGTCATAATATCGGTCAGAAAACAAATAATGGAGGGAACATACTCCAAATGCTGAGTATCGTTTCGTAGTGTTTCTCTCCTCTTATAGGCACGCTTCAGACTTTGGTCTCGGTGGTCGCTTTGGTCTCAGGATGACATTGGCCTCTTCTCTGACGTCATCATCCAGTAGTTTGCTATCGGAGGAGATGGACAGTTGACGACTGACCAAACGCTCCCAGCCTGGAATGGATAGGAGAGATATCAAATTCCTTAAAAGGAATAGGCCACCTTGAAAGTTGTCTTGAAATTTGGCTATCGGGGTATTACGAGCTGAAAAAACAATATGACATTTGTGTGGACGATAGATGGATATCCGTCGAAAAATGGGAATATATATTTTTATATATCTTTTCTCCTTCATGGCCATAAAAACTTCATGACAATTATGACGTCGTGCATATGGTAGCTTGGATATGAAAGCTATTGCACACAATAACGACGGACTTCAGTCATATATACGCAGGCTGCTTGTAACGTAAACAACCGTTGTGAGGACCCGAAACAAGTTTCGTGGAAATGAAACTACTTCTAAAAGGGTCCCACTAGTCCTGTGTCGAAATTGCTTAACGTAGGGAGATAATTTTTCACACAACCCATTTTGCGATCTGCTCTACAAATCTGCTATCTCAGTTCAAAACCCCATGTTAAAGGTGAACTATTCCCTTTAATATCGCAATTGTAATACACACAATACCAGTTTGATAACTTCCAGCATATGACGACAAATCTTCCCTATTATTGCAAACGATTTGCAAAGATGGCAATAGCACGAATTATATTTTTGAAGCATACACGATAAATTGTATCAAATGTAGAATATATAAAATAATACAAGATGTATTTTGGTGACGTATTGTATCGATAAGTAGCAAGCGTTTGAGCAGAATTGAACTGAGTCCGCCTAGCTAGACTAATACTGCTATAGGTCGGCGCTGAACGTACTGAGCTAGCTGGTGAGTCGACTAACTCGTATTCCGTCCCTGGCCGGCATTAAGTGGCAACATATACATATACCAGGCCTCGGCGCATCCACATACAAACACATTCTCATTAGGGTCGGCATAGCCCACACAGCGCAGACTTGACCCGCATGCTGGCGAGTGGCCAAAGTCGATTGCCCAGCATCAAAGGAGAAAAACTCGATCGTGTGCTACTCAACCACCACCCATAAGGGAGCTCCTCGTTGAATGGGTGTACAGTCGTCGTTCAGTGGTTCACAGAACGCTTTGCACCATCTGCACTCATAAAAATGTTCGCATGATCCCTGTCCAGACACTCTGGAGTTCAGACACCGCAGTCCACCGCATCCAGACCACTGTCCAGACACTCTGGGATCCAGACACCACAGTACATCAGACCCCTGTCCAGACACTCTGGAGTCCAAACACCACAGTACATCAGACCACTGTCCAGACACTCTGGGGTTCAGACACCACAGTACATCAGACCACTGTCCAGACACTCTGGGGTTCAGACACCACAGTACATCAGACCACTGTCCAGACACCACAGTCCATCAGACCACTGTCCAGACACTCTGGAGTCCACACACCACAGTACATCAGACCACTGTCCAGACACTCTGGAGTCCAGACACCACAGTACATCAGACCACTGTCCAGACACTCTGGAGTCCAGACACCACAGTACATCAGACCACTGTCCAGACACTCTGGAGTCCAGACACCACAGTACATCAGATCCCTGTCCAGACACTCTGGAGTCCAGACACCACAGTACATCAGATCCCTGTCCAGACACTCTGGAGTCCAGACACCACAGTACATCAGACCACTGTCCAGACACTCTGGAGTCCAGACACCACAGTACATCAGACCACTGTCCAGACACTCTGGAGTCCAGACACCACAGTACATCAGACCACTGTCCAGACACTCTGGAGTCCACACACCACAGTACATCAGACCACTGTCCAGACACCACAGTACATCAGACCACTGTCCAGACACTCTGGAGTCCACACACCACAGTACATCAGACCACTGTCCAGACACCACAGTACATCAGACCACTGTCCAGACACTCTGGAGTCCAGACACCACAGTACATCAGACCACTGTCCAGACACTCTGGAGTCCAGACACCACAGTACATCAGATCCCTGTCCAGACACTCTGGAGTCCAGACACCACAGTACATCAGACCACTGTCCAGACACCACAGTACATCAGACCACTGTCCAGACACTCTGGAGTCCAGACACCACAGTACATCAGACCACTGTCCAGACACTCTGGAGTCCAGACACCACAGTACATCAGACCACTGTCCAGACACTCTGGAGTCCAGACACCACAGTACATCAGACCACTGTCCAGACACTCTGGAGTCCAGACACCACAGTACATCAGACCACTGTCCAGACACTCTGGAGTCTACACACCACAGTACATCAGATCCCTGTCCAGACACTCTGGAGTCCACACACCACAGTACATCAGACCACTGTCCAGACACCACAGTACATCAGACCACTGTCCAGACACTCTGGAGTCCACACACCACAGTACATCAGACCACTGTCCAGACACCACAGTACATCAGACCACAGTACATCAGACCACTGTCCAGACACTCTGGAGTTCAGACACCACAGTACATCAGACCACTGTCCAGACACTCTGGAGTCCACACACCACAGTACATCAGACCACTGTCCAGACACTCTGGAGTCCACACACCACAGTACATCAGACCACTGTCCAGACACTCTGGAGTCCAGACACCACAGTACATCAGACCACTGTCCAGACACTCTGGAGTCCAGACACCACAGTACATCAGATCCCTGTCCAGACACTCTGGAGTCCACACACCACAGTACATCAGACCACTGTCCAGACACTCTGGAGTCCAGACACCACAGTACATCAGACCACTGTCCAGACACTCTGGAGTCCAAACACCACAGTACATCAGACCACTGTCCAGACACTCTGGAGTCCACACACCACAGTACATCAGACCGCTGTCCAGACACCACAGTACATCAGACCACTGTCCAGACACTCTGGAGTCCAGACACCACAGTACATCAGATCCCTGTCCAGACACTCTGGAGTCCAGACACCCCAGTACATCAGATCCCTGTCCAGACACTCTGGAGTCCAGACACCACAGTACATCAGATCCCTGTCCAGACACTCTGGAGTCCAGACACCACAGTACATCAGACCACTGTCAAGACACTCTGGAGTCCAGACACCACAGTACATCAGACCACTGCCCAGACACTCTGGAGTCCAGACACCACAGTACATCAGACCACTGTCCACACACTCTGGAGTCCACACACCACAGTACATCAGACCACTGTCCAGACACCACAGTACATCAGACCACTGTCCAGACACTCTGGAGTCCACACACCACAGTACATCAGACCACTGTCCAGACACCACAGTACATCAGACCACTGTCCAGACACTCTGGAGTCCAGACACCACAGTACATCAGACCACTGTCCAGACACTCTGGAGTCCAGACACCACAGTACATCAGATCCCTGTCCAGACACTCTGGAGACCAGACACCACAGTACATCAGACCACTGTCCAGACACTCTGGAGTCCAGACACCACAGTACATCAGACCACTGTCCAGACACCACAGTACATCAGACCACTGTCCAGACACTCTGGAGTCCAGACACCACAGTACATCAGACCACTGTCCAGACACTCTGGAGTCCAGACACCACAGTACATCAGACACTGTCCAGACACTCTGGAGTCCAGACACCACAGTACATCAGACCACTGTCCAGACACCACAGTACATCAGACCACTGTCCAGACACTCTGGAGTCCAGACACCACAGTACATCAGACCACTGTCCAGACACTCTGGAGTCCAGACACCACAGTACATCAGACCACTGTCCAGACACTCTGGAGTCCAGACACCACAGTACATCAGATCCCTGCCCAGACACTCTGGAGTCCACACACCACAGTACATCAGATCCCTGTCCAGACACTCTGGAGTCCACACACCACAGTACATCAGACCACTGTCCAGACACTCTGGAGACCACACACCACAGTACATCAGACCACTGTCCAGACACTCCTGGAGTCCACACACCACAGTACATCAGACCACTGTCCAGACACCACAGTACATCAGACCACTGTCCAGACACTCTGGAGACCACACACCACAGTACATCAGACCACTGTCCAGACACTCTGGAGTCCAGACACCACAGTACATCAGACCACTGTCCAGACACTCTGGAGTCCAGACACCACAGTACATCAGACCACTGTCCAGACACTCTGGAGTCCAGACACCACAGTACATCAGACCACTGTCCAGACACTCTGGAGTCCACACACCACAGTACATCAGACCACTGTCCAGACACCACAGTACATCAGACCACTGTCCAGACACTCTGGAGTCCAGACACCACAGTACATCAGACCACTGTCCAGACACTCTGGAGTCCAGACACCACAGTACATCAGACCACTGTCCAGACACTCTGGAGTCCAGACACCACAGTACATCAGACCACTGTCCAGACACTCTGGAGTCCAGACACCACAGTACATCAGACCACTGTCCAGACACTCTGGAGTCCAGACACCACAGTACATCAGACCACTGTCCAGACACCACAGTACATCAGACCACTGTCCAGACACTCTGGAGTCCAGACACCACAGTACATCAGACCACTGTCCAGACACTCTGGAGTCCAGACACCACAGTACATCAGATCCCTGTCCAGACACTCTGGAGTCCAGACACCACAGTACATCAGATCACTGTCCAGACTCTCTGGAGTCCAGACACCACAGTACATCAGACCACTGTCCAGACACTCTGGAGTCCAGACACCACAGTACATCAGACCACTGTCCAGACACTCTGGAGTCCAGACACCACAGTACATCAGACCACTGTCCAGACACCACAGTACATCAGACCACTGTCCAGACACTCTGGAGTCCACACACCACAGTACATCAGATCCCTGTCCAGACACTCTGGAGACCACACACCACAGTACATCAGACCACTGTCCAGACACTCTGGAGTCCACACACCACAGTACATCAGATCCCTGTCCAGACACTCTGGAGTTCACACACCACAGTACATCAGACCACTGTCCAGACACCACAGTACATCAGACCACTGTCCAGACACTCTGGAGTCCACACACCACAGTACATCAGACCACTGTCCAGACACCACAGTCCATCAGACCACAGTACATCAGACCACTGTCCAGACACTCTGGAGTTCAGACACCACAGTACATCAGACCACTGTCCAGACACTCTGGAGTCCACACACCACAGTACATCAGACCACTGTCCAGACACTCTGGAGTTCAGACACCACAGTACATCAGACCACTGTCCAGACACTCTGGAGTCCACACACCACAGTACATCAGACCACTGTCCAGACACTCTGGAGTCCAGACACCACAGTACATCAGACCACTGTCCAGACACTCTGGAGTCCAGACACCACAGTACATCAGACCACTGTCCAGACACTCTGGAGTCCAGACACCACAGTACATCAGATCCCTGTCCAGAAACTCTGGAGTCCACACACCACAGTACATCAGACCACTGTCCAGACACCACAGTACATCAGACCACTGTCCAGACACTCTGGAGTCCAGACACCACAGTACATCAGACCACTGTCCAGACACTCTGGAGTCCAGACACCACAGTACATCAGATCCCTGTCCATACACTCTGGAGACCAGACACCACAGTACATCAGACCACTGTCCAGACACTCTGGAGTTCAGATACCACAGTACATCAGACCACTGTCCAGACACCGCAGACCACTGTCCAGACACTCTGGAGTCCAGACACCACAGTACATCACACCACTGTCCAGACACTCTGGAGTCCACACACCACAGTCCATCAGATCCCTGTCCAGACACTCTGGAGACCACACACCACAGTACATCAGACCACTGTCCAGACACTCTGGAGTCCAGACACCACAGTACATCAGACCACTGTCCAGACACTCTGGAGTCCAGACACCACAGTACATCAGATCCCTGTCCAGACACTCTGGAGTCCAGACACCACAATACATCAGACCACTGTCCAGACACTCTGGAGTCCACACACCACAGTACATCAGACCACTGTCCAGACACTCTGGAGTCCACACACCACAGTACATCAGACCACTGTCCAGACACTCTGGAGTCCACACACCACAGTACATCAGATCCCTGTCCAGACACTCTGGAGTCCAGACACCACAGTACATCAGACCACTGTCCAGACACCGCAGTCCATCAGACCACTGTCCAGACACTCTGGAGTCCAGACACCACAGTCCATCAGATCCCTGTCCAGACACTCTGGAGTCCAGACACCACAGTCCATCAGACCACTGTCCAGACACTCTGGAGTCCACACACCACAGTACATCAGACCACTGTCCAGACACCACAGTACATCAGATCACTGTCCAGACACTCTGGAGTCCAGACACCACAGTACATCAGACCACTGTCCAGACACCACAGTACATCAGATCACTGTCCAGACACTCTGGAGTCCAGACACCACAGTACATCAGACCACTGTCCAGACACTGGAGTCCAGACACCACAGTACATCAGACCACTGTCCAGACACTCTGGAGTCCACACACCACAGTACATCAGACCACTGTCCAGACACCACAGTACATCAGATCACTGTCCAGACACTCTGGAGTCCAGACACCACAGTACATCAGACCACTGTCCAGACACTCTGGAGTCCAGACACCACAGTACATCAGATCCCTGTCCAGACACTCTGGAGTCCAGACACCACAGTCCATCAGACCACTGTCCAGACACTCTGGAGTCCAGACACCACAGTACATCAGACCACTGTCCAGACACTCTGGAGTCCAGACACCACAGTACATCAGACCACTGTCCAGACACTCTGGAGTCCAGACACCACAGTACATCAGACCACTGTCCAGACACTCTGGAGACCAGACACCACAGTACATCAGACCACTGTCCAGACACTCTGGAGTCCAGACACCACAGTACATCAGACCACTGTCCAGACACTCTGGAGTCCAGACACCACAGTACATCAGACCACTGTCCAGACACTCTGGAGTCCAGACACCACAGTACATCAGATCCCTGTCCAGACACTGGAGTCCACACACCACAGTACATCAGACCACTGTCCAGACACTCTGGAGTCCAGACACCACAGTCCATCAGACCACTGTCCAGACACTCTGGAGTCCAGACACCACAGTACATCAGACCACTGTCCAGACACTCTGGAGTCCAGACACCACAGTACATCAGACCACTGTCCAGACACTCTGGAGTCCAGACACCACAGTACATCAGACCACTGTCCAGACACTCTGGAGTCCAGACACCACAGTACATCAGATCCCTGTCCAGACACTCTGGAGTCCAGACACCACAGTACATCAGACCACTGTCCAGACACTCTGGAGTCCAGACACCACAGTACATCAGACCACTGTCCAGACACCACAGTACATCAGATCCCTGTCCAGACACTCTGGAGTCCAGACACCACAGTACATCAGACCACTGTCCAGACACTCTGGAGTCCAGACACCACAGTACATCAGATCCCTGTTCAGACACTCTGGAGTCCAGACACCACAGTACATCAGACCACTGTCCAGACACCACAGTACATCAGATCCCTGTCCAGACACTCTGGAGTCCAGACACCACAGTACATCAGACCACTGTCCAGACACTCTGGAGTCCAGACACCACAGTACATCAGATCCCTGTCCAGACACTCTGGAGTCCACACACCACAGTACATCAGACCACTGTCCAGACACCACAGTACATCAGATCCCTGTCCAGACACTCTGGAGTCCAGACATCACAGTACATCAGACCACTGTCCAGACACTCTGGAGTCCAGACACCACAGTACATCAAATCCCTGTCCAGACACTCTGGAGTCCAGACACCACAGTACATCAGACCACTGTCCAGACACTCTGGAGTCCAGACACCACAGTACATCAGATCCCTGTCCAGACACTCTGGAGTCCAGACACCACAGTACATCAGACCACTTTCCAGACACTCTGGAGTCCAGACACCACAGTACATCAGATCCCTGCCCAGACACTCTGGAGTCCAGACACCACAGTACATCAGATCCCTGTCCAGACACTCTGGAGTCCAGACACCACAGTCCATCAGACCACTGTCCAGACACTCTGGAGTCCGCACACCACAGTACATCAGACCACTGTCCAGACACCACAGTACATCAGACCACTGTCCAGACACTCTGGAGTCCAGACACCACAGTACATCAGACCACTGTCCAGACACTCTGGAGTCCAGACACCACAGTACATCAGATCCCTGTCCAGACACTCTGGAGTCCAGACACCACAGTACATCAGATCCCTGTCCAGACACTCTGGAGTCCAGACACCACAGTACATCAGACCACTGTCCAGACACCACAGTACATCAGATCCCTGTCCAGACACTCTGGAGACCAGACACCACAGTACATCAGACCACTGTCCAGACACCACAGTACATCAGACCACTGTCCAGACACTCTGGAGTCCAGACACCACAGTACATCAGACCACTGTCCAGACACCACAGTACATCAGATCCCTGTCCAGACACTCTGGAGACCAGACACCACAGTACATCAGACCACTGTCCAGACACCACAGTACATCAGACCACTGTCCAGACACTCTGGAGTCCAGACACCACAGTACATCAGATCCCTGTCCAGACACTCTGGAGTCCAGACACCACAGTACATCAGACCACTGTCCAGACACTCTGGAGTCCAGACACCACAGTACATCAGACCACTGTCCAGACACCACAGTACATCAGATCCCTGTCCAGACACTCTGGAGTCCAGACACCACAGTCCATCAGACCACTGTCCAGACACCACAGTACATCAGACCACTGTCCAGACACTCTGGAGTCCAGACACCACAGTACATCAGACCACTGTCCAGACACTCTGGAGTCCAGACACCACAGTACATCAGACCACTGTCCAGACACTCTGGAGTCCAGACACCACAGTACATCAGACCACTGTCCAGACACTCTGGAGACCAGACACCACAGTACATCAGATCCCTGTCCAGACACTCTGGAGTCCAGACACCACAGTACATCAGATCCCTGTCCAGACACTCTGGAGTCCAGACACCACAGTACATCAGATCCCTGTCCAGACACTCTGGAGTCCAGACACCACAGTACATCAGACCACTGTCCAGACACTCTGGAGTCCAGACACCACAGTACATCAGATCCCTGTCCAGACACTCTGGAGTCCAGACACCACAGTACATCAGAGCACTGTCCAGACACTCTGGAGTCCAGACACCACAGTACATCAGATCCCTGTCCAGACACTCTGGAGTCCAGACACCATAGTACATCAGATCCCTGTCCAGACACCACAGTACATCAGATCCCTGTCCAGACACTCTGGAGTCCAGACACCACAGTACATCAGATCCCTGTCCAGACACTCTGGAGTCCAGACACCGCAGTACATCAGACCACTGTCCAGACACTCTGGAGTCCAGACACCACAGTACATCAGACCACTATCCAGACACCACAGTACATCAGACCACTGTCCAGACACTCTGGAGTCCAGACACCACAGTACATCAGACCACTGTCCAGACACCACAGTACATCAGATCCCTGTCCAGACACTCTGGAGTCCAGACACCACAGTACATCATATCCCTGTCCAGACACTCTGGAGTCCAGACACCACAGTACATCAGACCACTGTCCAGACACTCTGGAGTCCAGACACCACAGTACATCATACCACTGTCCAGACACCACAGTACATCAGATCCCTGTCCAGACACTCTGGAGTCCAGACACCACAGTACATCAGATCCCTGCTGTCCAGACACTCTGGAGTCCAGACACCACAGTACATCAGACCACTGTCCAGACACTCTGGAGTCCAGACACCACAGTACATCAGATCCCTGTCCAGACACTCTGGAGACCAGACACCACAGTACATCAGACCACTATCCAGACACTCTGGAGTCCAGACACCACAGTACATCAGACCACTGTCCAGACACTCTGGAGTCCAGACACCACAGTACATCAGACCACTGTCCAGACACTCTGGAGTCCAGACACCACAGTACATCAGACCACTGTCCAGACACTCTGGAGTCCAGACACCACAGTACATCAGACCACTGTCCAGACACTCTGGAGTCCAGACACCACAGTACATCAGATCCCTGTCCAGACACTCTGGAGTCCACACACCACAGTACATCAGACCACTGTCCAGACACTCTGGAGTCCAGGCACCACAGTACATCAGACCACTGTCCAGACACTCTGGAGTCCAGACACCACAGTACATCAGACCACTGTCCAGACACTTTGGAGTCCACACACCACAGTACATCAGACCACTGTCCAGACACTCTGGAGTCCAGACACCACAGTCCATCAGACCACTGTCCAGACACCACAGTACATCAGACCACTATCCAGACACTCTGGAGTCCAGACACCACAGTACATCAGATCCCTGTCCAGGCACTCTGGAGTCCAGACACCACAGTACATCAGATCCCTGTCCAGACACTCTGGAGTCCAGACACCACAGTACATCAGACCACTGTCCAGACACTCTGGAGTCCAGACACCACAGTACATCAGACCACTGTCCTGTCCAAATACTCTGAGGTTCTGGCAATCTTGAGACCACACACCACAGTTGATCAGACCCCCGTTCAAATAGTCCGGCAGAAATCGATGCCAGACGGCCCCGAGGGTGTGGCGGCCCATGTATTATCCGGCGTGTCCCGTCCCGCACTCGGTCGCGTCTCGACCGACAGAGCTCAGAGCTGTTCGATGCCAGACGGCCCCGGCGGTGTGGCGGCCCATGTATTATCCGGCGTGTCTCGTCCCGCACTCGGTCGCGTCTCGTCCTGAACTCAGCCGTGTCCCGTCCCCCACTCAGTCGTGTCCCGTCCGACACTCGGTCGCGTCTCGTCCGACAGAGCTCAGAGCTGTTCGATGCCAGACGGCCCGGAGGTGTGGCGGCCCATCCAGCGTGTCCCGTCCCGCACTCGGTCGTGTCTCGTCCCCCACCCAGTCGTGTCCTGTCCCGCACTCGGTCGTGTCTCGACCGACAGGTGCCGTCTCAGAGCTGTGAGAGACTAACACCGCAGACTCGCAACTGATGCTTTCTGCCCCCAGACGCTGAGCTGTCTGGGTTGTCCATCACCTGCTAGTTCAGTGGACCAAGAAGATCAGCTGTCTTGAAGACGCTATCCCACCTAAACATTAGTGTGCGTTTGAGAAAACGAGAATAATTGAGTAGCATAATACCAGAGTATCAGAATGCTAGAATACCAGCATACATAATACAGCACATTCGAAAACGATGGCGCCCCACGCTACCGTTTGCTGGTAATCAGCATAAAACCGGAGGGGAGGCGTTCAAACGCCCCTGCCCGGCACGGCGCGGGTAAAGCAGGTCAGACAGAACAATCAGCCCAAACGACTTGGTCCGCGAGAGTATCATCACGAGTGTTATTGGTCCGCGGCATCTGGAACGTCACCAGTCTACTGGGCACGAGATGACACGGAATGCCAGGGTCCGAGACGACACCGAGTCGTTCACTGGAACACCCAGACGAGTCTCGTTGACTGGAACACCCAGACGAGTCTCGTTCACCGAACCACCCAGACGAGTCATTTGCCGAAACACCGTGACGTGTCAGGCAGGACGTCACGGTGTTTCAGGACCGCGACCTGGACGTGCCCCGGTCGCAGACTGAGATGGGAAGAGGTGCTGCAGCTGCCCCGGTGCGACATCATACCCTACCCTAGTGTTATTGAAGCTCCCCATCCGTCTCGTGTTCCTCACCACCTACGGAGACACTAATGTCGGATACCGCACCAGACTGACTCATTCACCGTATATCTCGAACCTGCGATATTTGTATTGTTTAATTTGACTTTTAAGAATGCACGAGTGAATGTTTGCGCTACCCTTTGACCCTGACTTTTAGCATATCTGACGAGGGATGGCAACTGACACAAACCTGTAGTGGACTATTTCAACAAATAGCCGAGTCTAAGTCTGATTTTGAGACATTCATTCTAGCATTACATGGGAGTCACAGTCACAGAGGTAGTCTGTTTGGCGACATATGATATATCTGAATTCTGGGATTTATGTAGCGTTCTGCTGTGTGCGAGTAAAAAAGGCGACGTCAGCAAACTTCTAACTCAACAGAAAGCCTTGTGGAAGTCAACAGTTGCAAAAACCGCGCAGAAGTGGGTCGATCGATATTTCAGAGCGCAGGGCAGCTGACGTAAATGGAGTTAGGAAGTCGAAGGTTTTTGCTCTGAAATAGCCAAAACTGAGTGGCGCAGACATGACGAAACAGCCAGAAAACCAATCGAAATCACAGCTGTGTTCCTTTAGCACTCTTTAGATATATTTAGCTATACATATGGGCAGAAGAAGAAAGTACGTTCGAAATAGAGCATGATTTAATAAAGCCGTACACGTTCCATGGGAGAAGACCTGACAAAGTGGATAATCCCCAAATAATTAACTCTGTATAAATATTATACTAGGGAAAATATACAAGAGAAAACCAAGCAATTGAAGCCATTCCAACATTCTTGACCGTAAAGTTCACATGCTTTCACGTGGGTGAAATGTCTTGTTAAACATATCGGGTGTCCAAAACTTGATGAGCGTTTGGTGGTGCCCATGTTTCCACCGTCTCCTACAACCGACGATAAAAAAACGGAATTTTATCGAAACATGGCTGTGGGGAAAATGTATGTGTCGGGTCAGTGTTCTGAAAAAAGTGTCTTTGGGTGGAAAATGACAACTAGGTGAATTCTTTTTCACCTCACTGGAAATGGCAAAAGTCGCGTTTTAGCCTCGCGAAAATTCAATGAGTGGCTTATATGCCCATGCAGCTAGACTATTATCGTCTCAGAACTAAAAGATGAATTCAATTTCATTCAAATTCCTGGCTTTTCAGCGAAAATGTAGTTACCAGTAACACAAAGTACGCAATATTGCGGGAAATGTTCACAGTATTCTGATATCTGGCTCATGAAATAACGTTTTTAGGCCTGATGGTATACGTGTCATAATTTAGTAGCCTCGTAAAAAGTGAGGCGAAAACGAGGTCGATTGACACCCTGTTGGATCTTAATTTCAATGACGGAAATTAATAAACGGCAAAGGAAACTAATTGTCACTAAATAAAGCAATCATTTGTGTACATTTTCGGAAAGTTTCGTGCATTTTCATCCATTCGTTTGAATGTCTTTTCAGCGAAAATTTAATTCTCCTCATTCTCCTCCATGGTAGGATAAGACAGACGTATTTTTAAGGCTCGGCCAAAATGGTAAATTTTGGCGCAGTTGGACGATATTTGCAGCTTATTTATATACTGGCAGTGAGCTAAATTTTAAAGCAAGCAAGTCATAATTTTCTGGCCTGAATTTTCCTTTCGCGTGCCAAGAACCTCGAGACTTCTGAATGAACCTCTGTACAATGAGATACCGAAAAACAAGTGCCGTATAAATGGTGAAAATTAATTTCAAACCACCTAATTGTAACTTCATGCAACAAGATGTTTACCAATGCTGACAGCTGAGGTATTGTCTTTGCTAATGAGAGAGAAAATGCAGTATCGAAGACACAACGAAACGAAACTCATGCTATCATCACCTTTCTATACGTTGTGCTGTAATCTGTGAATTTTAGACTGTTCCTTGTCATTTCCTTGTCTGTTTCAACCTGTCTGTTGAGCAGCACAGCGCCCAGCTGGCAGCAGCGCGCCACAGACATGCCATTGTTCTCTATCCGCCTATACGCACTCATAACGACGAGCTCTGAAAAGCCATGGGTTTACTGTGGATGTTCCCGAATACAATCTACAATGCCATGCCAAATTGTGTTAACCCTTGTATTTTTTAACTATTTTCGCGCTGCCTTTTTCAGACTGTGTTGTTGGTAATTTTTTGCATTTTCCCCAAACGCAAAGACAAGTAATACAGCCGTTGATATACGACCACATATAAACGACCACTTTGCTGCTCAATCTACCCTTAATATTCCGGAGACTCACAAACCCACACCAAACAAAGCTCATACACTACCATTGCCCTCACTTGAAAATATTGTCACATCCGAGCAAGAGGTTCTCCGCATTCTCAACTCCCTAGACCCAAACAAGTCAACCGGCCCAGATGGAATACCAGTAAAATTGCTTAAACTGATTGCACTTTTGATCTCTAAACCATTAGCAAAATTATTCAACAAGTCCCTAGAGTCAGGAAAATTTATAAGTAGATTTAAAGAAGCACACGTAAAACCAATATTCAAAAACAAAGGTTCTCCATCGGATTGTTCTTGCTATCGACCAATTAGTATTCTTTCGGCCCTTTCCAAAGTCTTTGAAAAAAATAGTGTATAGAAAGGTTTATGGTCATTTTACTGAACATTCTCTTCTCTCTGACAAACAAAGTGGATACAGACAGCGCATAGCACTCAGCAACAACTACTATATTTGATTCACAACCTATACAAATCTCTCGACTCAGGACGTGACTTCACTGCTACATATCTCGACATTTCCAAATATTTTGACAAAATTTGGCATCAGGGTCTACTATACAAGTGAAACCACGACTTTGGAATCACTGGACGACTGTTGGACTGGTTTACATCATACTTGGAAGACAGACGACAGCGAGTACGAATACGGGACACCTTTTCGACGACTCAGATCATAAACGCTGGCTGTCCACAGGGCTCTGTACTGGGACCGATACTTGCACTCATATATCTAGACGGACTCTCAAACAAGACTAAAAATTACATTCTTTTCTTTACTGACGACACATCACTCTACGCCCCACATACAACGGCAGACTTACTAGCGACTCAACAATCATTACAGCACGACCTCGACGAAATATACAAGTACGGTAGAGAATGGGCTATCACATTTAACATCGAAAAAACAATTCAGCAGACATTCTCATACAAACAAGATAATTCATCGCCGACACTGACATTCGGAGGTGATCCAGTACAAATTCATGACGATCACAGGCACCTTGGCATAACTTTCTCCAAAGGCCTCCGCTTTCACCAACACATAAGCACAATATGCCGCACAATAAACAAAACGCTCAGTCCTCTGTATAGCATTGCAAAACACATACCAAGACCAATTCTAGATCAAATATACAAAGTATACATTAGGCCTCATTTCGACTACTGCGACGCCATCTACGACGGACGCATAACAATACAAGATGCGACCAGACTCGAGACATTACAAAACAGAGCTGCAAGACTGGTTACCGGGGGGTTATTCAGGACACCTTCCGACAAACTACGGACAGAACTGGGATGGGATAGACTAACAACGAGACGACGTTTACACAGACTGGCACTCTATCACAAACTGAACGACCCAGGACAACGTTGCCCAAACTACATCACAGCAATCATGCCAAACACTCGAGCTCAAGACACCAACAGACAACTCAGAAATGCTAACATGCACACTAAAACCACCAGCCGCACATCATCATACCACAAGTAATTTTTCCCACAACTTGCACACAATGGAACGAACTGCCCAGCACAACACAACACACACTCCGCTTTCAAACAGCAGCTCAGCGAGCACCTGGGAGCGTCCGATCCACCCATTTACTTTACTGTTGGATAAAAAAGGGAATATTTTGCACGCGAGACTAAGAATGGATATGACTTATTTGAATTCTCATTTATTTAGTATTCAGAAAGCAACAACGCCCTCTTGTCAATGCGGACATCGCAATGAAACTAATAGTCATTTCGTCCTTTCATGTCCAAATCATACGGAGCAGAGAGACATTTTGTTCAACAGCATCTCCCAAACATTACTTCCTGACTTTAGAAATAAATCACCCAAGGACCAACTGCAAATTCTACTATACGGGACAGACCACACCGGCGGCGGCGGTCGGTCGGTGGCCTTGCATTTCCAAAATTTCTTGCTAAATTCGAAACGATTTTCTGATCTTCCTTAATTTTGTTCAGCAATCACCACCCTAAAAGGACGCGACGTGCCCGGAGGTGAGTGTGGGGGCTTCGACCTACACCAGAGCGAGCTGTGCCGTGGCGGCGGTCGCAGGTAACCATTTATCCTTCTTTTTCAGACAGGGTGCCTTGATTTAAGCTTTTTTGCTTTTGCACCTTTCTGATTTACTTTCAT
Organism: Chirona hameri; assembly: GCA_036785665.1. Taxonomy (NCBI): domain Eukaryota; kingdom Metazoa; phylum Arthropoda; class Thecostraca; order Balanomorpha; family Balanidae; genus Chirona; species Chirona hameri. Next base: position 10,254 of record JAXIVJ010004199.1, on the reverse strand, counting down.
ATTTTGTTTAATTTATGTTTAATAAGCTTGGTGATGATGATGATGATGATATCTACAATAATACAAAATCATCTACTGGTTATGGAAGAATACTTTTCTTCCGTGAAAATTAGTAAACTTCTCAAAAGGATATTAAAGTTTACTGCCACTTTGGACATGATGTGATGGCCAAAAGGACGAGTGTCCATTGGACACCCTGAAAATATCTGAGCACTAATGAAAAAATACAACATGTTACAAAATATATTAGTTGTTTTCGACTGAATTGATGAATTATCTTTTCAAAAACCTAATTTTGTATCATTCCATGGTATGTCAGTGCCAAAATTGTCGAATAAGTGCCAACCTGTTCGGCCAAAGCACCTCGCAATCCACCTCGCGATTTTGTTAGACCTAGAAATTAGCATCGCTTTGCTTTCCTTGTCCTGAATTGACACATCTGACGCATCGTTTACAAATACTGGCGCAGTTAATATGTTTGAGTCTTCATGGGAGACAGAACCTAGGATATTTTTTTTACGAAGCACAGTGTTGGAGTTGGAAAGTCCTGTAAGAATGTATGCATTCCTACAAATATTTTGTTAGGAAGCTTTCAGCTGTTTTGCATACCTTGACCTTTAGTAGTACTTTGAAAGAAATGCATGCTAACAAAAGATTGCTTGAAGTCAAAGATTCATTCAATGAGTGAGCTCATGATAAGTTTGTCCATTTCCAAATTATTTTATCATGGTTCTCAAATTATTTTCGACCTAGCCACCACCCCCAACCTAGCTTGGACAGAACCTGGGATTTCTTAGTAAGCACAGTGTTGGACAGGCCTGCAAAAATCAATGTGTTTCTTACACATATTTGTTAATAGCTTTCAGTTGTGTTTCATGCATTAATGTTTTTTTGTAATCTGAAAAAAATATGTGTGAACAAAAGTCTGTTTAGAGTCAGATAAGTATTTAATGAGTGAGCACATAGCCAGTGTGTGTGTCCAAATATATTTATTGTGGTAGAGGTAGGCCATATGGTAAAGTGTAAACTGCTGTAACCCCGGACACATCTTAACATCAGATTTGTCATGCTATCAAATCAGAATGTAAACAATACTGAGGCACTGAAACACAGTGAGTCAGTATCGTCTGCATTCTGGTTTCTGATAGCATGTAAAATCCAAGGTTAGGACATATACCTTACCTTACCTTATTGTCATCAGGATATGTGGCCTGTCGGAGTCAGGACCCGTTCTCGCTGAGCTCAATGGTTAAGGCCTATCTCAATCTGAGTCAGGAAGGAAGTACCAGATGACCTCCCAGTGTTGATGAAGTCTGTTTTTGAAGACGTTGAGAGACATGTCCGAAGATTGGCAGACCCATCTCAATATAATTTCAAAATATTTGATATTAATTAATTAATAGTATTTGTAACAATTTGAATAATTACCTTCAGACAAGAAAATAAAGGTCATATTTTAATTGTATGTTCTTTCGACTTCCTGTTACTGTGCTAAACATGTCTTTTTTTTCATCTGTATGGTACTTTAAGAATGGTCAACTGGTTACATTTTTAAATGCTTATACTGTTGTCATTGTTCAAAATATTCATACCAATGTTATGGCAATTGGATTGTTGTAATTTAGTTTTGCAACCACACATTTGAAGTTACATAATTTATGTTATATTACAATTTACAAGCAATAAATAATGTTTCAGAGATTTTTATATTGGAAGTGAAATCTGTGGTAGAATTTTGGAGGAATTGTTATTGAAGCAGAAGGGTCCAATTCATTTTGATTGAATAATACCCTGCACTGCATTGTAATGCACTGCATGTTATGAGTACTGATCATAGGTTAGATACAATGACCCTGGAAATTGTATTGATGTTGAGATGGATACATTTATTGATTAATAACGGTTATAAATCAAGAGGAAATACATTTTTGATCAATGATGAGGCAATGTGAGGACATTAGGAAACAGATATTGTTTATGGTTGGGTGGAGTGTGCAAATTGAGTGTCCTCCAAAATATAATTATTTAGTAGTGTCATCTCGTTCATTTGAAGAAAATCATAGGATATTCTTTAATATGGGTTGGACAATGTAGTATTTTATGCATTGGATCTTCAACACTAGTGGAGATTATATATAAAGTATAGATTATAGTTCATATTTATATTGGAAATTGCATTTGTCGATTAAAAAAAAACTTCCAAAAATAAAATGACTCATAAACAAAAATCCATTCGACTTCGTTTTCACCTCATGAACAAAGCTGAAACTACTTCGGAGACACCCTGCCGAATATCGATTTCAGAACACTGTGTCGGGTGATCACAGAACCCCAGCGGCCGACCCGAGTTTAACCAATTGGGCACGGCAGACATAATTTATTCTGGGATACCCAAAGAGCCCGTACCACATATTGTCAATGGTGAAGGAGTGACATCGATGACATCGATCGAAGACATCGATGCATAACCACGCGGTTGTAAATGTTCAGAGGTCCCATGGCCCAGAATCAGGTCGTCAGTGAATCGTATCCACCCAATGATTATAAAAACGACCGGGCCCAAAACAGCAAGGAGTTGCATATCACCGAGACGGTCAAGCAGCTTCCTGAAAGTCCTCGTCTGGGGCATGACGAGCCACAGAGGCCAGCCAATCTGACCTGCATAACGTGCCCCGCGGTCAGACAGCCACTGCCGACTACTATGCCAAGGAAGTGCGGAAAATGGCCAGAACATCAGCGATGCTGCGAAGAAGCGGAATGGCCTGCCAACCGATGCCAAACTCCTGCCCGACGTGTTAAGATAATTGTGTTTTTAAAACAAGACGGCGCTCTAGTCCATCACGCCAAGAACATCCAGAATTGGTGTCGCAGTCACTTTCGTGCTTGTGCAGAGAAGGGCAATGGTCCTGACCTGTCACCGATCGAAAATATGTGGGCAGTCGTCAAGGATCCCAACAAGATGACGCCCGCTACTTCATAAAAGGCTCTGATACAAAACATATACACGGCATGGATGCTAATCAACGCACGCACACTCGACTACCTGAAGAGCGAGGTGTCTTCAAGATGTCGAGGTGAGGTGAAGAGCGAGGTGTCGGAGCGCATGCGGGAGAGTTCCGAGTCCGAGTACTTGGGATTTGGGGAAAATATCATGAACCAACCTTATCTTGCTTGTTTTGTATTTAAAGGGATATTGCCACCTCCGGAGAATTTCTAAAAAGCAACTTAAATGAATGGTGGGGATCAACAATCATGTATGCTCAAGCTCAAACTTGCTCATGCAGCACCTAAAACAGTGTATCGGCTAAGCATTTTGTATTTATTTCTGACTCCAAAACGTTGGTCCCAGCTGTGCTCAGTACTAGATTCATGATGGCCGCTCTCATCCAGTTTGGCTGTGGTATTGGTGCCCGCCCAAAGCCGAAGCGTACGAATTCGCCGAGACTTGACCTTGAAAAGTCTAACTCTGTTATAAGGTATAGGTCACATAACTCCTACGGTCCCAAAATCGAGCAATAGCAATTCTTGCTGTTTTATTATGAAAGAGGCTAAGGTTGTTGAAAATATAATTAACTGCATACGCTTTTTAATTTTAAAGGGCACTGACGGATTGGTGATGTTGAGTTTGCAACATTCAAAAGAAAATAACAGTCCGCAAAGAAGTGATTCTAAATAGTGATGTGGCCACTCCAATTTTACGAATGCTTGGCAAGCATGAGTGGTGCAAATTTATTTTTTGATCTAACGGGGGCAGTTTCGGGAACAAAATTTGCATGTGAAATCGGACACGCTTAATCGACCGATACACACCACAAACTCCATATTGGCCTGTGAGGTGGCAATGTCCCTTTAACGCGAAACAACCGTTCATCAATTTTGGGACACCCTGTATGTATACCTCGCTGGATAATATCGCTGACAAATTTGCTTCGCGAAAATAACATCACTGTTAATTAACGAAGTAGGCAACAACAGTACCCGTCTAAGGACAGCAAAGCATTGATAAATCGCCTCGAAACTTAACATGCGCCATGATGGCCTCTGATAATTACACGCCCTGAGGGAGAGGGCGGATTTCGCCCCCCCCCCCCAAGATCTCAAAAACCACGCAACGTAGCGACAAGCTGAAAACTGCGTTAGATAGCTTGAGACAGGCTCTATCGAAGATATATCGGTCTGTTTTAGGTCAGATCAATATTGATGTTACCAGAGGTCATCAAAGGTCAGATTTCCCAGTTTTAGGACTTCGCTCCAGAAGCCCCCAAATATCTCGGGAACTATGATAGCTAGGAACAAACCGAAAAAAAGCAATCGAATGCTCTTGGAATAAGCAATAACTCACATATGAGCTGAGGTCAATAGTTTATGCTCCAGAGGTCACCAAAGGTCAAAAGGGCTTTTTTAACAAAACAGTTTTTGGCAAATAACATTTGCCTAATAAAGATAAGGCAATCATTGTGATGCCATCGTGTTTGTCTTGTCAAGGCGTTTCTAATCATATTCATGTTGACCAGTTAAGGTCAACTTATACATTTGACCTCAGGTCAAGGTCAAGTGGTGACCCAAATAGGTCATGTGGCATATTGGGAGACGTGTATTGACGAGACTAACACATAGGAACCGGTTTTACTTCACTATCTGCATTATGTCGAGAGTTATTGACAACAAAGTGTTGGCGACCTCAGATGATCTCGGCTGACCCTGTAGGAGTCACTGAACGAAAATTGCACCTGGATCATCAAGGCTTATGATAATATGATCCAGAAGGAATTGGAATGATATCATGCGTATCCTCGGAATAGGAAGCATTTGCATATTTTCCCGTTGACTTATAATGTGGGAAGTAACGAAATTGACCCGACCTTAGGTCACCGATATACACAAATCTGAGATCAACAAATTGTAGGTACCTGTGATCTTATGAAGTCCTACAAGTTTGAAACCCGTCAGCCAAAAACTGTGGCTGTGGTACGACCGCAAACGTTTTGGAGGTGGGGTCATCGCGTGACCTGGTCTGGTGACCTGACCTGAGATGACCCGAGGTCAAGAATGGCACATAATGTGGGTAGTTGATTTGCGAACAGGTATGCAAAAAAAAACAGCGGCGCGCAGCTTCGTTTTTTTGTTAAGAAGCCGTCGTTCTCCTTGCCTCGTAAACGCCTAACGGTAACGTCTAAGACCATTAGTACATTTCCTAGCCCATGGTCAGCTGGCTCAAAATGCAGAATCTGATGTGTCAGACTCCGGTGAGAAA